>JAXGGS010562359.1:0-10556 GCA_035585475.1 Armandia brevis | reverse complement strand
CATGTGACTCTGCTGATAGTTCCAACATGAAGGGGAAACAGAAGGTAAACAACTGCAAAGGGAATAGGAGGTTTGTATAAACCACTTTAAGAACCTTTTAAACAGATCCTCTATTGTTTAGAGCCAGAGGTTAGGCAATTTTATGTGGTCGTACCTATTTTGTTATTAGCCTGGTTGACCCCAGTTTAATACTTTATTAAGTATTTAGTACATTCAATACTATTCGAATAATTTGTATGTAAACATTTACGTATACAAGGTTTTTGAAATCTCACATTATGTTCATATATTTCTATTGTGAATGAAAAATACAGCATTTTTAATAAGTAATCGAATATTATTAATTCATGGGTCCATGACTATGAATTATGAAATATTAGTGACTTTAATATTTGAAAAATGAACAATTATTTTTGCACTATAATGTGATCGAGTGACTCTAATTTATTTAAGAAACACACACAAATAATATACAAGCAGTTGCGAACGCATTCACTATGGCTTGTCTATACTGTTTTTCTATTATCATATTTCGCTATCATATTTTGCCCAGCTTTGGCATCGGTAATGGTGTCTTTGGTATTAGTTGCAACCTAATAGTTATCCACCCTTTAGTGATACATAACAAGTTCATCAAATATAAGATTTAGAAAACATTCATATTTATTCTAAATTATTCAAACACATTTACCAGTTACAATGATTATAATGATTGTGATAGTCATCCTATGTAATTCAGTTTATTGTCCTTAATAAGTGTATTTGTCTATAAAATAAAAATGAATTCACTACTTACATAATAATATGTATGATACTCATCACTACTGTTACATATTTACTATGTGATATCATCCCACTTGGTGACTTTTGTAATTGATTCAGAATTCCAAATATGAAAATATATATAACATGAACAATTGTGAATGATATGTTTATAACTGTGTATGTATGTATGTTATGACATTGTTGTTATATGGGTAATGTGTGGGGGACGTCAGGTTTATCAGGAGGAAGCGTTGTTTTGAGGAAGAAGCATCGTAGATTATCTTCTCCCAAGTTAATTTGTGTTTAGTTTTCTTCTTTCTTCACTGAATAGTTTATCACACGTTGCATTGTGGTAGGTGGATTTCTATAGAATGTGTTTATATCGTTTTGCTTGTTATTGCTATTGATTTCTATGTAATATCTTTAAACCTATGTTATAAATGTTCTTTTTGATTGTTTCAGTTTAACCAAATGTAAACATTCTTCTTTGCTTCGACATTAGTGTCTTGCACTTTGTGACTTATCAGTGACATTATATACATACTCTGATTAGCACTTTATCTGCTTTACAAAAATGTCAGAAGCTCCACACTTAAACACAAGATGTTGTTGGTGAATCCCACACAACTTACTACAGACTCGGACAAGAAGTTCAAGCAACTCAAAGTCAAGAGAAGTACCACACAAGGGTATGTTAGGGGACATATGACACGAATATATAGCAACGCAAGATCCGACTGTTATCAAGACATGCAAAGATCAAGTAAAGAAAATGAATGACACTTTAGATAAGGCTGTATAAAACGCGGATCCTTTTCTTGAATTATTTGCTATTATTTTGTTATTTTCACTCATTTTATCAGTATTTTCACTCATTTTATCAGTATTTTCACTCATTTCATCAGTATTTTCACTTATTTTTCCTCATTATTTCGTCATTGTTGCTCATTATTTCGTCATTGTTGCTCATTATTTCGTCATTGTTGCTCATTGTTACTATTTTTGCTCATCTTTGCAAATGTTTGCTAATTTTTGATTATTATTTCCTCATATTTGCTTATTATTTCCCCATCATTCCTCAATATTTAGTCATTTTTGCTCATTATTCCTCATTATTTGTCATTATTTTGTCATTATTGCTCATTATTTCCTCATTATCCATCACCTTCTTGTTAGTATTCTTCATTTCTCATCATTTTCTCGTACTATTTTGATATTATTCACCGTTTTCCCCCATTTTCACATATTACAATAATGATCCAGGTTTTATACAGCCTTTAGATAACTCTGATCTAATTCACTAGGAGATGGAAATGCATGTCGAGTATCAATACAACAAAGAGGATTTCACTCAAAAGAGCGATCTTTTTATCTTTGAAAGTTGTAGAAACCAATAGTCAGGGTAGTCGTTGGATAAGTTCGATCTTCTCATAGGAAATGATTGTCAATCGCCGATTACATCAAAGTTGCTTCAGCATCTCCGTTCTTTAACTAGAATGAGTCAAGTCACGGGCGCTGGTAAATAAATAGGAAGGAAAGTTGGACACTAATTCCAGTTTCAATCCTTCGATGATGATCGTTATGAGTCGTTGTTAAAGGATAAAGAGTCCGAAATTGAACATATGCAACATCATATGGGAAAGCTTCAGAATGAATCTGTTAAGTTAAGCCCCACTATATGTCGCCGCTGTTCGCATTATATATATTTTCGGATTAGCGCTTGATTTGCTTTACAAAAAAGTCAGAAGCTCCCCATTTGGCTTTTCATTTAGTATAAGCTAAACTCATCCAACAGTGAAGTTTAATCATCATGCTTTTATCGGACAATGACCACACCTATGCCAAACATTCTCTGAATATTGTAAAGATATCTAAGATTGAAACTTTATGGGCATAATGTAACAGTCTGTCAGTAGTGCATATTGTAACCATGAAATATACCAACCACCCGTTATAGCCGAGTGCACATTGTATAATAGAAGTATGCAATAGTTAACTTTCTCCAATGTTCCACCGTTATTTTGCATAATAAAACGTTTTACAATATCCCGGTGCAGAATATTGTGACCCAATTTCATGCATTAAACGCTATTAAGTGGAAGGGTTGAATACACAATCACATGTTTATTCAGATAATATTTTACTAACGAATGCAGTGATATAGATATTCATCGGAGCACAGTATGAACGATGACTCTGCTACGGCCTGCTATGACAAATATCAACTGAAGCTACACGACCACGGTATAAATATAATATTAATGCCATAACAGGCACAATGCAGAAAGCGGAAAGGACCCTCGTATTGACCCTGCTTGGGCCATATTTTCCGCCGGATATAGTACTCTACGTTAGAGATAAATCCAAGTACCAAGACAACATACTGATAGTATGTTCGTAATTTCCTTGAAATATACTTTAGAAATAAACGACACCCAAGCATTACGTATGTGGAGTTGTTTGATCATAAGGTGCCTGTGTACATGCACGTCAGGTTACGCATACAGCAGACCCTATCTCATCTGCCTTACCTGGCATTCTGCCTTAACATATCACTCAAAATTTTTGATAATTTACATGAAGACTGCAGTATGAGGAACGCTTTATCATGATCGAGTTATATTTAAATGATAACGCAAATCTAATTATTACTTAGCTTTCTAACCTTAGATGATACATTTCGAGTGACAACTGTACCAATGAATTAATTGTTAATACACAATTACACATTCATTTTACTTATTTAATAACTGCATCAATCGCCAAGCGTGATGCAGCAGTAGTTGCTTACATTTTAAACCATGATTAGGGGTCGGACCTTTAAATGACGTTGATGGGCAGACAAACGGATAACAAACTAGAATCTTCAGATTGGGGAGTATGTGGATGCTGTTGGATGATGATGATCAGGAGAATTAACATTACTTGTTTGAGACATTTGATCATGGCTCAACCTAAAACGATTTCAATTTCACATGCTACAGATATATATCAACATGGACGTGGTTGTGTAGTATTGAAGTTATGTGGCTCCACACACGAGAAGATGCACTGTGCCTCAAATGCACTTAAAACAAAGTTTAGCAATCAACTCAATATGAACTTTAATGTATACATTTTAAAGTATTGAAAGCTCATATTCCAAAGTTGCACTGATGAACAAACCGAAAGACACATCATTGTAGGCCTATTCTGTAAAACCGTGGTAGCGTCCGATAACCTTTGCTCGGAAGTGTCCCTGAATTCTACCAACAAATTCGCCATTTATTTAAAACAGAAATATTATCTTCAGTAGCATTAGTTATAGTCACACATTGAATCAATCTCTCTATATCGGGTACCTGGAAATTGTCTTATCTAGGATGCAGAAGGCTTTCGTCAGAGGGCTCATTATAGGTGCATCTTGTATACTTGCAATAGCTATTCTAATCACTATAACTTTGCTTGTCATAACAAAATCATGGGACGAACAACACACTGTAACGGCAGATTACAGAGAGCTAGGTGATATTTATGGTTTCTTAGATTGAGACCAGTGTTTTAGCTTTTTTATATTAATATTTTTTGCACAGGTAATTAATATATTTTGAATATTTCAACTGTAGGAAACAGTCCGTCAGGAAGCGATCACACAGTGAAACACAAGTTCCTGCTGGACAAGCTACTTTCCTCAAATCCAAGTAGGCTGCATTTACTTGACAATATAACATTATAGATTGGTAGATTTCAGTCCAGTGAATCATTGTTTATTGATCAGAACTTTGATTTAAATTGCAGGAAAGAATCGTCGACGGAAAAAGCTTGCCTGTTTTCGCTGGCACAATGTAACATTTCTCCATCGATTTGATGGTTCTGTCAACTTCAATCGTGGTTGGGAAGATTATGTCAATGGCTTCGGAGAGAAGAGCGGTGAATTTTGGCTGGGATTAGATTGCTTACATCTAATCACATCTATGCGGCAGTATAAGGTCAAAATTGAAATCATCACAGACAAACAGGAAAAGCAGAATATTACATACTACTTTTTCGAAGTTGGAAACGCGTCTACGAATTACCGGATGGCAAACACTCCTTTAGTACCGTGGGAGAGGATCCAAGCAGCAGATGGGTTGCGATATAAAATAGCAGTCAACTTCTCCACATTTGACAGTGACAATGACGAGTCGGCGTCTAATTGCGCTGAGGATATGAATGGCGGCTTCTGGTTTGAAGATTGCCTCAACTCCAACCCGACAGGTTTACATCCTGCAATGGCTCGTAATCAATCCTCAAGCCGGAACATTCTATCTAACTCTACAGAGACCAGTTTGCAAGAAGTTGAAAAGTCAAACACCAGCACAAGCGTTTTTACAGCAAGCCGAATCGACATACATAACAAAAGTCTGCCGATTTATCAGATGTCTTGGGCTGGTGAAAGAATTATTGGTATAAAGATGACATTAGCTACTGTGACGTTTCGTAAGTAAAGTGTTTGTTGACTGGTATTGCAATTTTATAATTCAGATTTGGTTATGGTCCATTTATTGAAAGATTACGTTTTTATGAACTCTACAACATTAGCTTTATACTCTATTTTCAAGAGCCTGAATCTGATGTTAAGCAGATCGACATTACTTAGCAAGTCTGATACAATCTTATATACTTTGGGTAAGATGATGAGTAGTGCGGCCAAATGGCCTTTTTCGAAAATGTAATCATCACAAAGCTATATGCGATTTCTATAGCTTAAAATGAAGCCACAGTGATGCTGGATACGAATCTGGGTGTGAATAGATTCGGAACGACCAGCGTCACCATGGTAACGGAGCATAGCATAAGCTCCTTAAAATATTATTCATTTTGCTCTAAGCACTGGATGCTTAGCAATGGTAACCTGGAATCATTCAGCGAGATTCAGTTGACTCATATACATTGAATTTATTTTGCTCGGAACAGGTGTGTGCATATATTAGTAATGTGAAAAACGATCAACCGACCACCACATCAGCGAGGTCAACACAATATTGTGTACATACAGTGTATATTTCTTGACAATACAGCATGGATCATAATTATGCAGTTATTAGGATATTTAACATATGCTTTTAATAATTAATCGTTTAAGGTTATACTTTCACATTTCAACAGTCTCATATAGCGCTCGTAATCACTATTCTTGATTCGCCTCACAATGAAATTGAAATTCAGTATTCGTCTTTATCTAAAGTTCTTGGTTGTTACCTTCAATGAAGTTGAACATCAACAGTTTGTAAGTAGCCGCCACAAAATTTACAAACCGAATATCGGTCATTCCGCCTAAAATGAGCCGGATGTATGGCAAGCGGTAGACTAAGGACTCTGTACCAGCAAGAGATAGATGTACCAGATTATTTTCTGGTAAAAAACGGTGTCTGCTCTGCATGGTTCTACAGTAATCGAGCCACAAACTTGCCAAGAGTAATAAACCCAGGACTTTTCCTACTACCCTATGCCACATATAACTATAATTGTATTTGTGATAGTCTAAAGACCTTAAAAGGTGTCATATTATTACTTATTTATATATGTAATCATAATTTATAGATACACGGAGATCTAAAATGCTTTTGACAGTTGAGACAAATTTACATCCAATAGTTACACGCGCATATAGACCTGAGATAAACAAATCTAGGATTAATTATAAGATTATCGAGATCTCAAGTTTAAGTGAATTCCCTTACCACATTTTGAGAACATGCTTCCGAAGTGTAATGCAAGTACGTTACGAATTTAAATAGCCGAATATCGCCTAAAATTTTACACAAGCGGTCAGAGAAGTAATAAATTCCTGTGAAGAAGTAAACACAATTATCCAGACCTTCCTCAGAAACGTCGACCCGTAACAGTATCAAGTTGATCTTTTTGGGAGGGTGAGGATAAGCTGTAGCCAAATGTACACTGCATTAAGCCGTATACCAGTAATTGGATTTATTAGCAAATACAGCTTATGAATTGCGCACTGCAGAACCGTAAATGAGTATGCGTTAAATTGTATTTGTTTGTGGTTTTATCGTCTATAATGTCAACGGAAATGTGTATCTACTGTATAATTCGTCAAGCAAATGCGACTGGTAATTGATCCAATCTGCAAAGTAGAAAGATGAATCAATTTGACGTGATACAGATCTCAATTGCATGCACATTTACCTAGGCCTATCATTCGGTCATCAAAAGGCATACACAATCTAAGCGCGGTTTAGTATGAGCAAGTTGCTGATTTCATCCTGCTGCAGCTACCGTTTTGTACCTTTTGGTTAATCACGAGTTGACAGGGACTACTTATATACGAATGCAGGTAACATACAATCAGCATGTGATATGTACATGTATGTCTTTCACATACACAAGTGTTAAGGGACTACTTCCTACATGCTTCTATTTAAAACGCTAAACGTGACTTAATGTGTACACATATGTAGAATCCTGGGCTCTCAGAGACAACATATAACAATCTCACTTTGTTAAGTTAACATTCCTGTGTTTATTAGGTACATGTGGTACAGAAACACTATGGTGTTTGCTTACCTCTCCGAGTGCCGTGCGAGCGGAAGCGCACCATCTTTATACCGTGCCGTGCCCACGCATGTCGCGCCAAATTGCGCCGTTCACTTAGATCCTCAATCGGGAATCTCGGTCGACCAATTGGGTCACAGTTAACAAGTATTTCACGGAAGTCACACCTCGTCACCGGATTGTTATCCCGGGGCGCGGTGGTCGTTCCGTGCATCTGGCATGTATCCCGGTCACATTACGCACTCCCCGTAGTCAGCATGCCAACTGGGTTGACAGCTGCCAATCAATAAGATGAGCGACTAAGTTGCACTCATCTGAGTAGGGTCATCAGCCGCGCATCTTACACATGTATAATGTTAGTTTACTGCTGTAATGTGCATCACCATCAAGACAGACTTTATATATGTTTCACTTTTCCAATCCATGCAAAACGAAACTGGAAACCCTTCAAACAAAG
Source organism: Armandia brevis (assembly GCA_035585475.1). Lineage (NCBI taxonomy): Eukaryota > Metazoa > Annelida > Polychaeta > Opheliidae > Armandia > Armandia brevis. The sequence continues at coordinate 2,800 of JAXGGS010562359.1, read as the reverse complement.
TTAGAAAGCAATCATGCAACACCACGAAAACCGTTTTGACCAAACTGGGTCACCCATGAGAAGGATGCACCCTATGTCAGAAGAAAAGGTCAATCATCACGAGCACTTATGTTCAAGGGTAGGGACTGGCCAATCAAACATCCGGCCCTTATCCTGAAATGTTTTCACAGTGATGTGATTTATACGCATTCACAGATATCAATAAAGCTCTGTCTAATACATATTTCTTACTTGTGATGAACTTATCATTGGAGCTCAAGCTAATTCTTTCCCTCATTTCCCGAATTTAAAAAACAAAGATTTAATTGACGCCCTTATCTCTTAAACAGTGATTATGTTTTATTCCTCCGACAAACATAGCACATGAATTTGTTTACAACTTTCTTTAATTAAGCTGAATAAACAGTTAAGCAAGACTTTTAATCCGCCGTCCCTATGGGTTTGAGTTAGACAAACAATTATTATGAACATCAGATAATATAGTACGTGTAGTTTAGTATCGAGATCAAAACCAAAACCAAGATAAGGAATTTTGTATCAATTTTATATATTTGCCAAATATTTAGAATTTACTGGACTGGTTTTATTATATCCAAACCTACCAATATCAGTGCTTAAATGATTCCGTGAGTAACTACAAAAGATTTTGTATGACTACAACTAGTCATGTCAAAATGTTCAAAATGTTCAAAATGTTCGAAATGTTTGAAATGTTGAAATGTTGAAATGTTGAAATGTTGGACAGAATGATTGGTCCCTTATCCAAATCAATTTCTAAATTGCCTAATTATTCAGAATACATTTCCGTCATTTGATGGAACAGTACACATGCATTGACGGCTGAAAGGAAGTAGAATTAGATGCAGATTGTCCCATGAAAACACAAAATATAAAAAAACGCAACTAGTAGGTGGGCATTTGTTGTACTAGTGTCACAACTATTAAATATAATTTAGAATTCTAAAATACTTTTAAGGCTGTCTGCTAAGGACGGTTGAGTTGCAACTATGTTTTCTAAACGAATAAAAGATACACCATGATCCACCATCAGATGATCCCCATAGATTAATAAATAAGTAATTGAAATGATTAAACAAACAGTAGGCCTTGACATATCCCATTAAATAACTCACAAATAATATGATGGTTTTCTGATAATCCTTTGTTAAATAGGTGAGGGGTTGTCAGATGAGTGAAAAAATGTCATATTTCGAATGCAGGTAAGTTGTTATTGTTTGGTTTTATATAAAATTATATGACATTTCTGTATAGACTATTGTCAGACGTCAATGAACCAAGTGATTAAATATTTTTGTTATTCCATATGAGACATCTAGACGATCCTTTAGGCATATGCTTAATATACTCTTTTAACTGAGAACCAAAACAAATACACTTTAGGAACATGTACAATTAAAATCAAATTCATTCATATGTGTTGTTATTAGAAAGTCAGAATCCCAAAATCGATCATTCACTCTTGTACACACTTATTTCCCGACCTCTTTCACGATCATCTACACACATAGAGGCTCCTTTCTAAATTATGACTTATTTCACTTTTTTACATACCATAATATGCATGAAATGTTTTGATTGTGTCTTCAACTGCTTCTCAATAATGGAAGAAAGGTCGTACTTATGTGAATCCTGCTAGGACAATAAGCTAGATCTAGGTGTAAATTGTCCATTGTAGTGATAAATCATAATGATATATATTATTCTGAATGTCAATTTAAGTATATTTTGTTTGGTTGTGTGAATATTTGTGAAATTGTTGTAGAAAATTATTGGTACAGAAAACAAGATTTGAAAATAAGGGTTTATTCCATGTCAGCCCAAATTCAAGATCCAGACTTGAGGAATCACTGCCTCGGTCCTTTTAGTGCGAAAGCTATTTTTGTCCCTCATTCTCCATCTGGTGGGCATTAAATTGGTCTAGTATTTCGTTAAGGAAATTCACAGAGCAAGATTTAACATGGTCAAAGCTGATATGCAGTTGTTTCAATTTAGTTCTGTCTTCTCAACGAAGACGTGAATGCAGCTGCAGTTATTTTAGGTTTACTTGTGCAAGTAAATTGTACTATAAATGCTAGACTTTAAGCACATATTTTAGAATTAGAAATGGATTGCTAGTATAAAGGGTGAGTTTAAAATAGAAAAACCATGAATAGATTTATGTTAATACATAATAAACAAGAGGGATTAAAACTTACTTTTGTCTATGTCCTCAGTTGGTATTTCACAACAATTATGTGTTAACACAAATGAAACGGTCAATTGGATTCCCACAGTTGACATCATTCCACAATATCAATCCAATTAATGCACAATTCTCGTTGTTGTGATAATTGTTCGGCTCCCCTTCAGACAAAGGTATCAACTTACATAAATAATTGTTTTTGTGCTAATATATCATAATGTCAACATTAAAATGGCTATGATCATCCGAATCACCTTTGCCCCGTAGGTTCCAAATTGGATCATCATGTCGTATCAATTGTTGCGATGGTTCTGAAATCCAAACTCCTTCTTTAAGTACATCTGTCATCCCTACCCACACCGATGATACTTAGTTTTTCATCATCAGCTCTGCATTTAAGGTTATAATGTATTATCATTAATGCAAAGAAAACTCAATTTTGTAATCTATCCAATCCTAAAGCGAGCAAATCTTGAACATATGATTACCAAATAGCTTGCGATATGAACCAGCTTCTGGTAAATGATGTAAGTTCCTCTGACAGCTTTCCATATAAACCGAGGGCTTAGTATCTAAGTATGTACTTCCATTGTACCC
>JAXGGS010562137.1:0-10557 GCA_035585475.1 Armandia brevis | reverse complement strand
CCAGAAAGCAGAAATAATACAGTAATTAAGATTCTAAAAAGTCATATTAGTGACCATGAGTTAAGGAACACCATATAAAGTGTAATACAACGCTTCAAATCAGCAAGGATATGAGTCAGTAATCATATTATAAATGGATCCGCGTAGATAAACTATCCCTCTCCAGGCTCCGTGTAAAACATCTATAAAGACTGCACCATTATAGGTCTGGTTTATTCATACTACTTCACTTAGTCTCAGCACTACTTGTGCACATACTAGTTATAGCATGAGTAGTACTAGCAGTTTAAGTAGTGGCATATACTAGTTATAGCATGAGTAGTACTAGCAGTTTAAGTAGTGGCATATACTAGTTATTACTTGAGTAGTACTAGCAGTTTAAGTAGTGCCATATACTAGTTATTACTTGAGTAGTACTAGCAGTTTAAGTAGTGGCATATACTAGTTATTTCATATTCATTGGTGAGTACGACTTTCATCACACGAGTGACATACGGGGGAACTCACTAATGACCATTGCGAGTTTATACAAGTGTTCCCGTCAGTATGCCTAACCCACAGATGCCAAAACATTCTCCCAGATGGATTGTGCCCCTCCTCCTGTTAGGCTCGGGGGTGTCACGGAGGATATATGTTGACTGCATGTGTCTGCGGCTTTTTAAAAAATGACAGATTCATGTAAATCAAGCGATAAAATTTTACCCACTCATGTAAATCTGGCCCTAAAACAGACCCACTCATGTAAATTTGGCCCCAAAACAGACCCACTCATGTAAATTCAGGAAATACAGACCCTCTCATGTAAATCTCATGACATATATAGCCCCATTCACAAGGCATCAATGAAAAACCCTCCTTAAAAACATACTCATTCATGTAAATCTGGCCCAAAAAAAGACCCACTCATGTAAATCTGGTCCAAAAACAGACCCACTCATGTAAATCTGGCCCAAAAACAGACCCACTCATGTAAATCTGGCCCGAAAACAGACCCACTCATGTAAATCTGGCTTACAAGAAAGGAATCCATGTAACAGGCACATGCTGTTAACATACATCCTCCACATTTATTCTTGTGCTGATTCCATATTGTATGTCAAATGTGAAAGGCAATCATGAAAAAAGGTATTTTTAATTGAATTGAATTGATATAATTTTCATACCATCTAAGATGTTGGTCATGGACGACAATCTGCCAGCTATGGAGTCAGAGCCAAATAAGTTGGCAACAAACGACAGAGCATGGAGTTGAGAGATGCGGCATGCTGAAGGAAACTAAGACCAGGAACGGAACCGAACCCATTATGTTCCAACTAAATTCCATTCCAGGCTCATCGTTGAGCCCCGTCAAAGCCTTTGTCGACTACATAGTGTACCAGGGAAGCACATCGTCTCAGGAGACACTGCTCCTTGTGTTCACAGGAACACTCCGTCTCTCGCACTAAACTTCATCAGGAAGTTCTTCAGAACAGGGCTGACAAATTTAAGCTTCAACCCCAAAAGCTTCACGCTTCAATTCGTGCGACAGTCAGCAGTGCTAACAGCCAAGTTAGTGCAAGTACAATCCCCGGAGATAGCATACCAGGGAACATGGGCAGAGAACTCCATTCCAAATCTAAGATGGTGGTCATAGAAGACAATCCCTTCAGAAAAATGTTGGAAAAGTGAAGATTGAATTTAATGATAGCTACAAGATCCACAAGCAGATATGCTGAGGTCAAGTGGCTATTCAGTGTCTGGACACCATGATTATAAAGATAACAATTAATTATTAACTAAACTAAAATGTATTCCGTGTTTTCTAGAATGTCAGATAAACTGTTGTATTTTTTGTTTGTTTTTACAAATGACTTGATAACAAATGATTAGACAGGATGATTTACCTAAAAAATGAACTCCCGTCAGCTAAATCACAGACATGGAAATGATATGACGTAGCCACTAATCCGCCGATATAGTCAATGGAACTTAATTACTTTCATGTAACTATTGAGCGTTTATTGAATGTACAAGTTTTGTTTGAATTTGGTAGTTATTAACTGTTGAAGTTATTCTAGGTAAAATAACACAAGTCCAACATATTCTTCAGAATACTTTATTAGCGCGCAATCAATGACAAAGTATACAACATGCAAAGTGTTCGGAGGCTTCTGGCTAACTGACCGTATTTTAAATTTTGAATAGATATGTTACAATATTGGCGGTTACTTCGGAGAATCGCGTGATAGAGATAAGATGATCTCTGACCAATTACGTTAATCAGCCGGGAGTAACATCTGACCGGACTGATTCTCTTCATCATAACTTAGATTCAGCCTCAATACAATAATGATTCTATTAGTTTGAATTTCCCACCTCTTGTTTGCGGTGCGATTTCGAGTAACACCTGACCTATCTTAATACTAAAGTGAATTTAATGTAGAATGTAACATAGCTTTTACCTTAACAGACATGTGCCAAAGTTCATCTATTGTTCCACGCAATATCGATGTTATAATCTTTTGACATATACCGCGAGGTGTGTGTATGACTAATAGATACCTCAAAGGTTGTATTTGCATGGGATCTCTTGAACTCTGGAGTATGTTGTCATATATGTTAAGTAAGGCACGGATAGGCAATCGATTATAAATTTGTGACGGATTACTTTTAATTACAAATTTACTACACTTAAAACGACCGAGGAGGAAATTATGTGTTATGAATTATATGGGATGCTAGTGTCCTTGCTAACCCTAGGACACCAGGCTTGGCTGCTTTTTGTCTACCATGGCTCATTTGAAGTGTTAAATAGAAATGCTTCTGATTTTTATATAGACGCCATTCCTACCTACATACCGTTTGTTGTGTTCATAGTGGTTCTAGCCATCGTTGTCATAGCCGGTTGCTATGACGAGTGTAGCTTGTCAGTTGTTCCGATGGGCATAGTATGCGGTGCATACTACGCCATGTAAGTCTATTATCTCAGTCTATTATAACAATATATTATATAATCTCTGTATATAGGTTCATATTAATCTATCGACTGTTTCTATCATTATGGGAACTGTTTGTGCATAATAATCTTATACTAATGGACTAATGTGGTACGTTTGCTGTAGACGATTGTACATTTTTTGACTTAGTTTAAACCATGACAAAGGTTATGCAATACTCTACTACATATGAATGTGAGGAATCTCGGCTATCTAATCATACAAACAGATCCGTTATTTACGACGTTTATTTATTTCACTCAATTCTCAAATTTAACTGACTCCCCGATGGGAACATGCTCTTGGGGTCAGCCACCTAGATTCCAAGCTATTCCATATCGCGTTACCTCCAAAAAATTCACCAGCAAACCTTTTAACGAGCGTGCTCGCTAATTCATCTCACAAATGCCCGGTTGTACTACAATTTAATTACAAGTTCTTATGATTTTTTGTAGGTTATGCACAATGATTACATACTATATTCAGGTGATCGTTGTCATGGTGAAGACCGCCAAGTCTTACCTGGACATCATACTTGACTACACGTCGTGTTTCTGTTTCCCTAACAACCCTAACGCAACGATACCAGGTATCATTTTCAGCCCCTACACCTGCACATGCCGGGTACTATATGGGAAGGAACCGGTTAATCTTGGGATATCATCTCCTGCCCTAATGAGCAAGGTAAACATTAGAGTGCAATCTACCTTACTATGTATAACCGAGGCAGATCGTCTAGATTGTGTAAACTCGACTCCTCGTCTAATAATCACACAAAACAATTTGTTTACGAGACCATTTTTAAAAACTAGTCATATGTAAATGCATTGTGTATGTACGTATGCTAGTGTATCGTAATAAGGATCTAGACGCCGCTGCTATAGTTGGGCCAATGGATGTATTACCCTCGTCATGGACCATGGGTCCTTATATTCTAAAATATATTGTAGTGTATTTCGCATCTATGTAATGGAGCGGCTGTCATAAGATAAAGGCATATATCGTTCAATACGTGTATTGAATCGTGTGTCGGGAACCAAGCCTGCTGTGCTGGTTGTAGCTGCGCTTGTATCAGTGATAATGTAGCATTCTCTTAAATGGTAGAAGAGTGTACACCCCAGCACACTTAATGTTTCCGTCTTCAAAGACGTCATTAGTCCACCTTATTCGATATCCTTCAAGCCCATGGCCTCCGAATTCCGAAAGTCGCCAAGCGCTTACAATGTGAAATCAGCCCTTTGAACTGCTCATGACTTTATCGTCCAGGCGTTCACATTATTAAGATCTGAGCTTGACATTTTCCATAAAAGGTCTCTTTTCTGCCCACTGCCTAAGCAAGCCATTCAGCGCTTAGTTCGCATTCACTCATGAATAAAACAACTCAAAATCCGACCTCGTACATCTAAATGATAGGCTCGTTGGGTTAGCGCGAGGGCCGATTACTCTAGGGACGTCGCCTTAGTATGATGGCTAAACGGACGACCCTGGGTCATAACAATGCCTTACTATTAGGTTTTTGTAGTGAAGTCTGGTCGACATTCGCCCAAGCTCCTCATACAAAGAGATCAATTAAGCTAATTGTTTAGTACATAATTTTATACAATATCATGTGCTGCTCAATTTTGTTTGACATCATATCTGGAACAAAATATGTTATGACTTACTTTTTTGACAGGAAGTGCTGGAGTATTATGGGTATGAACCACGAGATGAGATTCAGGTATTTAATGGTACATCTCTGGATGAAGCTGAAGATTATCCTGGATTTCAGACATTTGCCTCCATTCAGCTGGTATTATATCTGTTAATCTGTGTAATTTCTGATTGATCCACCAATATCAGTCACACTTAATCATCATCCTTGTTTTGGATTAAGACTATTTTGGCCACCAATTTTGCAAAAGATTGTTGATAACTTATATATTTAGACATTGTGCCCAAACACATTTTGAAAGTTCAATTCATTCCACTGTAGGTGAAAAAATATTTTCAACCTGACAAAATTACGATGCGTAAAAATGCCCCATGTACAATCCCCTCATAGAACAGGTATTTCTCGGGTAACACCGAACGTTTCGAACCAATAGTTCATGTGGGGTTCGCCCAGTGTTGTGGTCCCACAGAACATTCGTTGAAAGTTGGTAAATAATTAGTTCGCAAGAAACTTGTTGCAGGATGTTGGAACTCATCCAAAAGTCGGTTATGTACATTGAGGAAACGTTGGATGAACGTTCCTTTGACAGCTGTATTTAACGTTCGAAATTAAATTCGAACAATTCATGGTTTAAACCATTTGGACGGCTTAATATATTTGAGAGCAAAGTGGATTTTTATGATTTAAAAAAATTCTACTAACCAAATTAATTCTGATACTTACTATTGCCTGTTAGGGGCGGCAGATTTTTTTTTTTAAATTCTATGAAATTAGGGGCGGCAGTTTTTTTGTGTTTTTTTTCTGCGAAATGAGGGGCGGCAGGGTTTTTTTCGGGAGATACCTAATAAAAAGAGGGGGCGGGGGTCTCAGGCAAATGTGGGGCCTGAGAAACAACTTATTAATTTTATATGGCCTTATCAATAAACATTTTGCAAGCTGGGAATTGATAATTAGTTATTAAAGTCACCTAGCAAGCAGTCATTCCTGATATGTCTCTGAAATGTATTTCCAAAATGTGCAGGTGACATCTTTTATCAATATCCAAGGTGGATATTGATAATTTTTTATATATGTAATATCTTTAGATAACTATCATCGTTTATGTATCCGTTTTTCCTGGTGATGTTTGCTGATATATTGCTGATTATCTACTTGTTTTTTATTTCAGGTTATTTTACTTGTTCAGATGTCGCTGATCATCTATGTTCTCATATGCCCTCTTTGGATTATGATGAATAAAAATCAAATGGATATGCAACTAACTAATCTGATGTACCCAGGGTTTATAAAGAAAGACATTAAAACAGACAACAATGGAACTAGCGCAAGGTTACATATTTATCAAATAGCTCTAATATATGAGATTCATTTATCTTACATATGCTGTCTTAATGGTTACGTTTCTAAACATGATCGAAACCTTATCATAGAATGTAGCTTTGACTTTATTAACTTACGTCATAGGTTATAGTTATTAGGATAATAATTCACACTTATTTTCATACTAGTATCTATAGCTATCTATCGTATGTTCACCCTTGTAATGTTCCTTGCATCCACTTCCAATATAGTCCTGACATGGATTTCGTATTTCTAGATTTCCAGTTAAACAAAGAAACCCCAGATCCGTGCAAGGAAGTGAGACAGAAAGGTCGATCCAATCAGCGAGGTAAAAGTCATCAGTACATTTGAATTTAAAATACCATTCCCCTGACATGCGTTAAATGCAATTCAACTATTACGAAAATGGAAGTGCTTATTTATATCACAGATTATTTTTTTAATTACAAGTGATTCATTCTAAATTTCTCACAGGTGGATTTCATTCACACATCATTGTTATATAGTTTGCATCCACTACCAATATAGCCCTGACACATATTTCGTATTTTAGCTTTTCTGGTAGACAGCCAATAGTAACCCCCGATTCAGTACGATCAGATCCCGTGTGTTTGAATGATGAGAACCAAGCCAGATCCGTGCAAGGAAGTGAGACAGAAAGGTCGATCCAATCAGCGAGGTATTGAAAATAGAGACACTAAGAATTGGTTCACCTACTTAATAATACCGCTAACTTACGTCAACGTCTTAGGTTAAAGTTATAATAATAATAAATCGCAGTCACCTTTACACTGATATATATCGGTAGTTCATAATGGTTATAGCTGGTTATGTCGCTTGTGTCCACGACCAATTTAGCCCTGACACTGATTCCGTGTTATTAGCCTTTCAGATAGAAGCCAAAGAGAATCAACGTTTCAGAATTATTTGGAATCTATAAGTAGAGTTTCCGCACCAAGAAGTGAAGTAGAAAGGAACAACCAATTAGAGAGGTAACGACTATCATCACATTTGGATTGAGCATACCATAGCTCCAAAACAAGAAATTAATTACAGAAACGAACCGCCACTCCTTCATACTTTAACCCAATCATAGGTCGAACAGGGCTGCTGAAAAGTCACAGAGAAATAGAAATATCTCAGAACTGAAGAAAAGACTGGAGGGAAGTGCGGAAGCCTTTATCGCGATGACCTACTATGGTTTCACCGAGGGACTGGACGCTTTCAGTTTACTGGAGGAGATGTTTGAGAACGCCGACTACTTCAAGGCGGACCACCACCTGACAAACTCCGTCCTCGCCTTTGTATCTATAAATCTCCTGGTGGTGTTCCTATCGGACGTCATCACTTACGAAAATACTGACGCAAATCCAGAGACGCAAAATGAATTTGCTTTTCAGGTTAAATTCTTCGTGGTTATCGTCAGTAATGTGCCGTTTCTAATTTTAAGAATATATCTGTTCTCGTTATTTGAGCTGACGTCAGAGTCTATGAATTCAACTTTTCTACTTTTTATCTTAAAAGAAGCTGCTGTAATTGTATTAGGAATTGCTGAATTAGTAGGCAAGACGTGCCAAAAACATACAAATACAGTAGGAGTAGAAGATGACAATAGCACATGCAGTATGGAACATTTAGGATAAATTAATGCTAAATTAAGGCAATAAACACAGTGTTTAATATACCAGATTCTAACACACTGGAAGACATAAGACAATACTATATTCTAGCGTGCCATGCAATGATCCAGTACACCAGTATCAATGCGTACGGATCAAAGAAGTCTGATGATGTGTTACAATTTTTAACTTTCAACCACCCTCGTTACATTTTCACGTATTACTCCCTTTTCAGATAAAATTTTAGTTTTTTCCAAAGTAGGGATGCCTTACATTTGCTACTCAGAGACTCATATAAAGAATGGCGTAGAAAGAGTTTAAGTAAACTGATATAGGCCTTGTGGTGGCCTAGTTCCTCCTAACTTATTGAGGAAAGCAAAGACGCTAAGAGTGCCTTTGGATTAAAGAACTAAAAAATACACTAATTTACTATAAATATAAGGTGACCTGATATTACATTGGAAGTTCATGTTGTGGCATCGTGACATTTCAGAAAGCTTTTTATTTGTATACTTCTTTTTAGTTGATTACATTGATTTCAAAGGTAGCTGAAATTAGCTTCAATGCTTTTAACAAGATGTATTTTCAAGAATATCTTGATCATCGATTCAGTAGCTAGATAGGGAGGTCATTTATTTCGCCTGCATGATACGTGAGTTAGTACTAACATCAATGGGGTCCTGGAGAGCATGTCACCCGTGTTTCAGTGCGTGGCTCGGGGTTTTTAAGAACATTTCTTCTAAAGTGAGACTGTAAAATAATAATCATGTCCGTTCCTTACACAAATCTTTGTTTAAAAGTTGAATAAATATACCCTCCAAGGGAGCAGATTGCAAAAAATTGAACTCCTTATCGAGGTTCTGTGCGTTCAAACAATATATGTACATATGTTTGATATATACAATTGTTTATTTTAAATATGTACCGAGTGCTTGTGGTAATTACTCCCTAGTGAATCGTTGATACTCTCTACAAATTTTGAATCTGTCGTCTAATAAACCCAAGTACAGTGTCTCGAGATCGTATCATCCCTAATGCCGTCTATATAGCTTGTCAACGGAACACTTCATTCATAAAATAGATACATTGCTGTGACCCGCATGTTTTTATCTAATGTGAGGCAAATGCTACAAAATAAATTGTCCGGTCATTAGTGATACAGAATTATTAATGCAGACACCTCATAGTACCGGTAGTATATGGTCAATATATCTATGTACTTTCAATTACCAGTATAGTTTTTGTTTCTCTCTATATTAATCTTCATGATTTATATCTATAAATCGTTGTATATTTGATCGTTTAGTATAATCTGCAGGTTTTTGCTGATGGCTAATCCGTTTGGATATATATAACATGTATATTGATTTTGTTTATTTACCTGTACGTTTTTGTTTACTTACCTGTATGTTTTTGTTTACAGATTCCGCACGTGCCTGAAGAACATCGGTGACTCGGTCTCGGACACGGTGGGCAAGCTCTTCTTTGACGTGATGGGGCTGAAATGTTTCGTCTTCGTGCAGGAGGATGTCTGTGTGAAGCGCAGCTGGTGGGGCAGATGTATAAAATACAAGAAAAACCACACAGCCACCATCAGGGAAGCCGACTCATTCTAATCTCAGCAGCCTTAACCAACCCCCACCATCGTCTTATACACGAGGTATAGGCAATATGCATAGGAAATAATATCATATAGATAATTATACAACCACAGTATTGCTACGAGAGCGGAGCTCAGACGAAGGGATGAGAGATGCTCTTGATGAATGAAGAGGAACATCAGGACTTTTGTTACGATTAGATTCCACGTTCTTCCGCGGGACCATGGCTGGAATTAAACAGAATTTGTACTCACATTTTCATATGGACTGATCTAGCGATGCCTGAGGGCTCGCTGGATATCAATATTATGAGAATTACATATAATCAAAAGCCTACATATCATACAACGTGCACTATTCATAATCTTACCCATAGTCTACACGCAATATACTATATATAAATACATGTATACCAAACATATACATTATTATTAAACGTATATGCATATCATATTAATATCTAAAAAGCGTATAGAATTTTGTGCTATTATACAAACTCTAAATATTAAAAAAAATCAATATTATACAGTGTTAAGATATATACATGTAACTCTTCCACAAAATATAAAATTACATATTTTAACCATCATATCTATAGAATCTCTGTATTTTTATGACAATGTCTGAGAGGGTACATACGTCTATATTAATGCGTTCCTAGTGTATAGGTCTTTCTACATTTCTCAGTTACAGTGAATATTAGCTCAGCTGTGGGCTTAGACATTTAATTACACCGTTATTAGTTTGGCTTGCAATCACACACTGCTAGAATTCAAATGCAAGGTTCAATATTCATTTTGATTTGATTTGTTTCGTCACTGTTTCGCTTGTAAAATTATGTCATGAGCTTTGGTTTATCGTAATAAAGATTGCTGAATTTTGTTTGGTGTAAACTTGTGTTTTTATGGCTTCAACCAAATTTACAAATAAGAACCCTCCGATAAACGGATAACAGTAGAGATTTTAGAATGATAACTCCATATATAAAATACAATAAATACTGGAAATCGTTTACAAGTTCTGAATAACAAATTTCACTGTATATTCGGTACGTGATGTGTTATAGAAAAAAGTAACTAAATTAATATTCAGGCCAATTAATTGTTATCTAATATATGCATATGACAGATTAAAATCATGAATCCGCGTGTACACGAGAAGTCAAGATATTGTCTCGACGCGACTAAGTTTATGATGAGTATAAGACGACCGACTGTATTCAGTGATAGGTTCAGACTGTATTCAGTGATAGGTTCAGACTGTATTCAGTCATAGGTTCAGACTGTATTCAGTGATAGGTTCAGACTGTATTCAGTGATAGGTTCAGACTGTATTCAGTGATAGGTTCAGACTGTATTCAGTGATAG
>JAXGGS010562136.1:19421-34708 GCA_035585475.1 Armandia brevis | reverse complement strand
TTCCCGTTGAACTTCATCTTGACCAATTTTAACTGCAGTTATGCACAACTGTGGTGCATCTCGGGCAAATATGAACGAAAAATCTCGACTATATGTGAGAGGGTAACCGCTTTGATGAAGTGCAAATGAAGGATAATTCGTTGAATGACAGAAAGGTTTGCTTGAATTGAGTAGAGTAGACGTATTAAATATATAATAGGTCAGCAGGATAAAAATGTGACTTTCATATTGTATTAAGAGTAAATGATTAAATTTAATCATATGTAGGAGGAGGTTTCGACGAATCAATAAACAGGGTGATTTGGCGCCGAGTTAGACTCCACCAGTAACGTGAAAAGTTTCAGAATGCCCCAAAAGCTAGAGTGCGACTCGCCGAGAAAGAGAAGTTTGATCAATACCACGCCTTTGATGTATGGGGCACCGTCGTCCAAACGTCGGTCCGCGGACATGGACTCTTGGATATTGTTTAGTTTCTCTAGCCTGGCTAATTTTACCCGGGCCACATATAAGGTATAAATCATGCGCCCGGCTACTCCCCCAGTGTTCTAGCCTCTCTTCCTGCCCGGTGATAAATCGCCCGACGCTTGGGCCGACAATAAAAGCCGCCACCCCGGCCTGGCCAGCTCGGGCTGGAGGAGCCGAGGCCTGCGAGCCCGCCGATACCCTCACAATACCATTTGCAAGCATAACATGTACATTGGGCAATAGGCTGTGAGGGTGCCATCAGACTAGGGTTTATAGAATCCAAAGGCAATTTCACTCTCTGTTGGTGCCAACTTTCAGGCGATATTGCTGAATCTGTAATAAAAGTGGAAGAGACAAACACATTAGCTCCTAATGTGTGTGACTTGCCCCTAAAATACATACTCCGGGCTCCGGAGAGGGGAATTCATATGCCGGAGAGGGGGGTGGGAGAGGCCAGCCCACCGAGAGACCAGAGCTAACAAAAAACGCGGGTACAAATTAAAGAAATCTCAGTCACGTATTGACCGAGTTCTGTGCACTGTGGTTTGTTGCAAGCCAGTCTGGTCTGTTATGTGTGTGTTAGAGAGAGATGGGGGGGTTCCTTCTATTCTCTCTCCACCAGGAGTTAAAAAAGCCTCACCAACGATCAATCACCCGCCTGTCACTCACTGTTACGTATCATTCACAGTCTGTCCGGACGGCAAAACATCTACACACTAACCCATAAATAATAGTTAAACAATGCTCTTTGGTGCATCGCTATCACAAATCATTTCTGACAGCTGTGTATAGTATACATTCTCCCGCGATCAAGATCAGCAGTCTAATTATTAAGGTGCGTGCAGATGAAAAATGGCGAAATTATTGGTAGGTGGGTAATTGTGGCATAAGATAAGATTGAAAACTATAGTATAACGAGATGTGGAAAAAAGTAGGTTTGATGTCTGATATATAATCATCGATGAAACAATCTTGGCTGCTGGAGAAGTAAATACATGAACTGAACACCTTTAAGTGGGACAATTACTATGACGAACAACAATTTGACCTAAATTATTGTGTTTCTAGACCAACAAAACTCCGGACAATTTCCTGATGTGTGACCTGAAAACTAAAAACTAGCAGCAGCTAGAAGGTCTTTGTCACTGAAAACCCCACGACTCGAAAGTCAATTCTCCCGGAGGCAAATCCAAATCTCCGCATCACCCCGAGCAGAAATCAAACCGTAAAACCTCCCTAACACAATGCCATCTCGACACACAAACGTATTGCTCGTGTAGCACATTCTCTATATTATGAGAAATTGATTTTTTTCGCCGGGCTAACCGCTGATGAAAATGGATGTGTCGAGATCAAAAGGCGGACAGGATTCGGTGAACGACAAGCGTTCCCCCATAGATTCTGTCTTAACTTGTAATCATACTGCTGATGAATACCGCCGCAAATTCGTGTCTCTCATGAATGGCAAAACAGGCAAATATGAAATTAGGACAAAAAATATCATCTTTTGGGATACTTGTCCGAGGCATCGTCAGGGACTGACAACAATAATTGCCTTGCGTTGAAGCTCTGTCAGTCTGATTGATAACAAGATTTACATCGAACGATTTAAGCAACAATTCCAGCTAAGATAATTAGAAAATGATATTTCTCGATTTTAAACTCGAACACACCCAGACCAAGCGTGAATAGCGCTATTAGATCCGGGCGAAATTTCAACGCTTGAGCCTCAATGCATAATTAACACATATCTGTCAGATCTGGTGAGCTCTGTGATTGACATCAGTGGTGGAAGACAGTGAGAGAGGCTGGCGTATAAAAACGTCCCAGCACCCCTGGTTTGATGGCTGCCTGGTCGCATCCAGCCACCACCGAGCCTCGGTACACCACCCCGTGTATGGCAACAAACAAGAATTGATTGGTCTGGAGTGGATATCTCGGCCATGTCGCTATGCATCTTTTATGTTCTATAGTCTCTACACTATTTATAAATGCATCACCCACAACGGCGACCGGTGTACACAGATAATGTGCGCTCGCACACAATCTGCTGGGGGAAAAACACTGCCATCGTGACCAGGCTTCATGGCTGACATCTCCTATAGTTCTCTCCGGAGCACCAGAGAGTCAGAAATTATACACTGTCAAAACACGGTGTCTCCCCAGTCATATACTAACCCAGCTTTTTCAAGCGTGGCAATTTTCAAGGTAACAACTGGATGTTTTCAAATCGATGACCCCAGCTGACATATGTTGTTCACTGCGTACAGTGTACCCGTACATAAAAACCTAGTCGATACACCGTATATTATTTATATATCTGTATGAAATTATCTATCCAGTCACATCACACGTTCATGTGTCACTGATATAATAGCCACAGTTTGGGTGACATATGACATTACCAGACTGAACGGGTCTGACGGGTCTATTGACCACGTATGTATTGAAAAACCTTGCGCACAGCCTTGTGTTCGCCTTCGCCCCATAGAGGACAATGCAGGACACGTCCATGTAACCTGTCTGCTATTGACCACCCAATATTGACCAACTACTTATTACATTTACGCCATCGTGGTGGTCGATAACGTCAAGAACAAAGGGACTAGAAACACGGGGTTTAACTCAGTTGACTCGGACACTCGGGTTAGGTTTCATGACGAGAGGCCTTGGTCAAACGTTCAGTAATGTTTTTTTTACACATTACCGAAGGTTACCAACTCATTTAGTTCTACAGTAAAAACAAATCCATTAGCAGTTTCCTAGAAAACATTAAAATAGTCTAATAAATGTAATCAATTTCATATCAGTATTAAATTGCTTTTTATATAGCCAAGGCAAACACAAGTTTTAGGGTTAATTAAAAGTTTGGTTACTTTATGGAAGATTCCATACATGAAACGTTCATGTATTGGTGCCTACTTTTTCTTGGCGATTTCAAATCAATAAAATATACATGAGCATGTACATGGAGGGAGCCAACTATCTAATGTTATACAAGCTGATGTCTGGGTTAAAACTTCATCATTAGGCCTATGACATCAATCAGAAATCGCGTCATTATAAAAGGACTCGATCATTGTGATTGGTAAATCAAAACTATTTTCCGGCATTTCCTTGAGCAGTGACTCACGTATTACTTTTGACGTCTCGTCGATGATCGAGGTGTCAGGGGCACAGAGAAATCCGGCGAACGCTAATCTCTTGCAGCACTATTTCTGACCAAGTGATCACAGGACAGAAATCATTTGACTGTTCGCATATCCATGGCAGTGGCCGTCTACCAAGAGGATTGCCCCTGCCCCCGCTCAATACGGTTGACAGTTGGCTTGAGGTGGTATCAAAGATTCTCTTTCTTCCTTTCAGCCTCCCTCTGGCACTTGGCGTTTTGTGGTCCGCTGGCCTGAGGAAATTCGCTGGCAGAGGGATGCATGCGACCGTCTGACAGCCTGACGAGGTGGGAGTCAAAGCATTGAGGATATGTCATCGGAATCTTTGACCATCAATGCCTCTGCCACCAAGAGCGATTCAAGTGCACGGGACTTTCTTGAGCTGTCAAACTCGTCTGGGAGAAGCTCAAGCGCCAAGTCTAGGGGAGAAATCTGCCTGCTAACTTTCAGCTTGGTCAGAGGGCGGGCAAGTTTTACACGAACTTTGCAAAGAAACCAAGCATGCGTTTATAACAAGCTTAACTTTTTCTAAGTGGGAGAGCTTTCGCTGTGCTTCACGGGGGGAATTTGCTAATTTTCTGGCACGTTCACGTCGAAGGTGACTTGAACGAGAAGTAATCAAATAAAAAGGTGTCAAAAAACCCACTACCTTGTAAATCATAATCAATGGAATATTTATTATTTGGCAAACCCGGGAAATGTTGATAAATTGCCAGCCCAATGATGCGCATAAGCTCTAACATATTAAATGTCTTATCGTAGTACTTGGATAATTTTAACCATTAAAATCATCTAAATAAACCCAACATTCACATAATTGACATGTAAAAATATATCAGGTCGAAGCACGTTGACCGGAACGCCATAAAATACCGCCTCAAGTACGAAACTAACCTAGAAATAGTTAATAACCCGGATGGAAAAAACAGGTTGATATCGGAGGTGACGAGTCCTTTCAGCAGCAGGTAATCATTACATCTATCAGATATCACGCTGCATCAGCAGCTAGGTAGAGATGAGAGAAACTTGAGAGCCCTAACTAACAGAAACGAGTGCAGACTCGGTAACCTCCAACAGATGCTAACCGGCATCAGGCAAAAAAATGTAATATCACGGTCTGGCTAAATGTACATCTCCATTGGTCATTTAATTACTCGCCAAAAAAATTGCAAAAAAAATTAATAAAATTGGATGATTATGAATATGGATGTAAGTACGGAACAAAGAAAACGATGAGCAACATGAGAACAAAGGATATATGCTATATTAGTATCAGAGTTCGTGCATGAGCGTTGTTCCTTACAGTAAAACACATACACGTCATCAGAAGCTTCAAATCAGGTGATAGATACTTTGATTATTTCCTGGGAAATCCCCCTATAGACTCCTCGTGAATTACTTTTCACTGGGAAGCCGCGGGTAATAGTCTAACTCTCGTCTAACAGACTGGCTCGCTTTCTACTACCCACAGTATTGATCGGCGCAAAATAAGTTTGAGAACAACTCCATTTTTTCCAGTCCCTCCTTTTTCTATAAGAGCCCAATCTACCAAGTGGTCTTTTGGAGTTAGCTAGACAAGTGCATGCTATCTGGACAAAAAACTTTTAATCAGGTATTCCGCGAGTCCCCCCGAGTTCTTTAATCCAGTTAGGTTTGAATGCCACCTTTGCCCAGCATATTTTCTCACTCTGTTTAATTAAAGGGTTTGCCTTAAAAACTATTGTCAGGGAGACGGCGCGGTTCTTCAATCGAATCAGGGAGTATGCTAATCTGTCTGTCTGCGAGTGGAGATCACAAAGGAGGCAGCTTCGCTCCGTGACCAGCGCATGTACACTTCCCCCGGCCCTCTCTCTCATTTATTAGACTGTAAAGTCTCCCAAAGAAGCCCTAACGCTTACTGATTTAGAAACTAACTTGAGTCGAAGAATAAAGAGCTAGAGAAATGAAATTTACGGTATTGGACGCTGATTTGAAAAGCACCCCGGTACCCATCGGCAGAATTTCCACCATCAAAAACTGATGGATCCCTGAGGTGGGGCTCGGACTCGGCTTAACCAGCCCCGGCCCGTCGGTGGCTGATTGCAAATAAGAAAATTTTATTAAAAGATATCTGCGGCAAGGCCGAAACTATCTGGGGTAGTTGTGATCATGGGAATGCTAATACACTGCCAGACGGGTTCTGATTCGACATGCCATGAGGAGGAAAAGACTCAATTTCACCCTCTATTTGGTCATGTAATCAAAACCCCATAAGAAACCCGAGTTTCGATTCATGCCCCAGACACATTGAGGGAGAGAATCTTTAAGTAAGTCCCTGTTAGTAGCCGCGAGGTTAATCTGTCTGAAATAATACATCTCCTGTCATATGTGGACATACATCCAAGTGCGTGTTTTCATTTTTGCGGAGACAGGTATTTGGAGAAAAAATCCATGGAAAAACTGTCTTTGTCTGAACAAACCAGAAATATTGATAACATTCAGTAGCTTTAATCCATGACATTTATGGATGTATAAATTTAGAGGGTGCAGCCGCTTCCGACGGGCCGTTGCGGTTTCTTATTCATTTCTGACAATTGCGGCAGCCACCCACAATGACGCAACGCTTAACGGTACAGGCAGGTGTTTGTTAAAATACACTGTCCGATACATCTCTCATACCGCTCACCACCAATTAAAATTTACGTAAACTTATTCAGTGTGTCTCCCATTCATAGTATCACCTGTCTGTCGGACTATGCACTGACCCACTAAAAGTATATGTCACGGTTGCTTAGTATCACAAGAGCATACCCGTGAGAATTTTAACAAATTGAACCGTTTCTTGGAGTTTCAAAATGTGATGAACTTTGACAATTAAGCCCACGATAAAATATAATTGAATCACGTGAATTACAGCGTGACTAGTGTCAGTGCATGTAAATAATGATCTGGGGAATTCACACATTTACTGATAAATGGTTGATATTTAGATGAAACAATAATAGTAAATTAAAATGTAATTGTACTAAATAAACTAGCGGTAAACGTGTTGAAAAATAAAATGTCCTGGATTTATGTCGTAATACGCCCTTCTCATCATCAAATAAAGAACCGGTCTCACAGGAGATAACTGAAGTTTCTACTGTGTGGTATTTTTTTATTGATACCTTTGTCATAGGTATATTAGTCACTAACTATGATATAATCCAGCAGTGTAGGCGGACTTCAATGAAATCTAACTCCTACTAGTCTAAATTTAAACGATTAAAAGAAGAGCTGGGATTTAACAGCTCTCGTGTTTTCAAGAATGATGAATGGTTTTGGAAAAGAACCAAATTTCTGACATTATTTCATAAAATGATGAAATCAATCATTCGGGAAAATGATATGCAATTGAGGAGAGAGCCCCAATCTGAATCCAGGGCAGTTAATAGTTAATAAGAGTACGGTTCATTTAGAATCCTGAAAAAGACGAAGCTACATATTTTGTAATTGAAACCACAACCCATCAAAGCATGAAATCTGGAAACACTCCGCATCAGGCACACTTTCTACGCTTAAAAACTTTCCCATTCCAGTCCGGCATGGAAGCGAAAAAACGCGCGAACAGCTGTATATAAAAATAGTTTCTGTAACTGCGATTGAAAAGACGTAAGTAAGTTAGGTTATACGACGACGGCGAGGAGAGAAAAAATTCAAAGCCGAGGAACCGACACACCGATCTCAGATCACTGCCAAGTTTTTACCACGGTAACAATCACGGCGCAATCAAGCATGGACAAAGACCGGGCCAGGCACAATATAAGTATCTGTGCGCGGGTAAAAACTAGGTTATGCTGTACAGAAAAAACAAGCTGATGCATTTCTGATGAGCTGTTTTTGTGGCGATATGATATTGAAGTGAAATCGGACAACAAAGACACCAAATTGACAGCTGTGTATCTCAAATGATCCGATATCGAGCGAATAAAAGTAATGTATTCGGGCGAGAAAAACTCATGAATCGATAAACGAATACCTCCCTATACTGTGGGAGATTAATATCATATTAGCCTTTGTTAAAGGCCATACACACACACACACGAGCCAATGCGTATAAGGTGCGTGTCTCCCCTGAAAATCCTCACCACCCAATACATTCTGACAACAGATGGCAGCACAATGCAGCCGCTACTTATATACCACTCTACAGCATCGCTGTCGTCCTCGCTGGCAAAAATCAACCACCCAGCCACAACAATTTATTTTTCCAGCTCGCCTTCCTTTCTGGCTCATAAAAACGTCCGCATGGATCTAGTGATTGCGTTCGGTTGCTGCTTCAGCCGCAGCCTCCCCGTCAAAATACAAAGTTTTGCCGCCCGACTTTTACATGAATTGTAACGCAAGTAGCGGCTTGGAATCTCGATAGTCGAAAAAAAAACACGTGATAAAGACGGAGAGCTAAGATGAAACTAGGGGGTCCGCTTTAACGTTAGGTGAATGGTAACACTTACCCATATTGTGTGAGTAACCGTAGAAATCATGATGTGTGTTGTAACCATGGTGATGGTGATGATGGTGGGGATGATGGTTGTACCCGTGGTACGCCAGATTCTGGGTGATCTCGTGCACCTTGTAGTGGTTGAGGAACTCCTCGTCCACGAGGGCAGGCACCGTGTTGGACGTGTTGGACGTGTTACCTGAGCTCGAGTTGTTCGAGCTGGTTGACCCTGTGTTGCCGGGCTCTCGGGCCCCGATCTCCTGCACATCGCCGCCGTCCACCGAGCCCGAGTCGCTGCAGGAGGCGGTCACCGAGATGGGGGTGGCCACGGTCGGCGGAACGTTGGCGTCCATGTCAAGGCACTGCAGGAAGCTCGCCATGACGATTGTCTATGGGGTGTGGCGTCTTCTGCGGAGAGAAGACCTCACACACTTTGTCCCTTGGGGGCTGATATGCTACAAGCTTTACGCTCCCGTTTTGCTGCAGTTTCTCTGCAAATTGTCAGTTCTGTACCACAACTCCCGCACCTTCGCTTCCTCCGAGGGCGTCAGCAAATTCCCAAAGACTAAAAAATTGTCAGAATGGGAAGCCAATTTTCACTCTCCCTCCCAAAGTTCTTTGCCCTCCTTCAACTTGTCAATCAGCGAGGGAATGAGGTAAGAAATTGTCAACCTGGAATTGACAATCGCTGACCCACACAAGGGGAAATGTTAATCCACAATTTCAACTCGACTGCCTAATCAAACTGCAATTCAATCTCGGCACACCGAGCATGTGGCTTTTTTTCCAATAGGCACTTGTAGACTGTCAATCTTCCTGGCAAGCGGAGACGGCCAAGATTTGCAACCAGCACCGCAATAAAGCAGCGCGGTCAGCGGGAAAGTTGGCGATGGTGTCCTTCCTTCCCCTTCAATGTCCTGCTTAATTCTGCCAACAGTTTATAAACTGTGTGTAGCTCACTGTGGACAGCTCCCTCCTCTAATCATCCAATCATGTAGCAACGGACAGGTGCCTAGGCCGAGTGCTTTGATTTCAGGCTCGTTTCGTCCGTATATACCCAAGGGAGGGACCAATCGTCATATAATGTCATTAGCCACCGACGGCGGATATAATAGGCTTAACTGCTATGATAGGCTCGATAACAAATGAGACTCAGCCTCAATCTCTCATACTATATTGTATTGACCACGCGTAGTCAATCCCGGCGTGCCGCGGATAAATTAGATTTCTTGCACTTATTAAGCAGATGATTAATTAAATACTGATCATTAGAGGCTAATTCCATAAGTCGGAGCTTGACGGGTGGCTGACTCTCATGATAGTTGCCCTGCCTAACTTGAAAAACAATGGGAGATTAGCCGTCAGGTAATGAGAGCTCGCTTCCTCATCCCCTAACTTGCCTGCCCGGCGAGAAGTAATCAGGCGAGTCGCAAGGCCACTTGGCTAACTACCCGAAAAACTCCAATCAAGCTCCGGCCGCAGCGACTCCGCCGTCACAGGCACAATGCTAATTACTCCCTAATTTCTTTGATCTCGTCGACAGGTGAACCTGCCGCGTTCGCTCCTCCTCATCAATTTGTCTCCTCACCTAGGTAAATGCACAGTCAATCTACAGCCGGGGAGCGGCGGCTCCAGCGACAGTTTACAATAGTTCTCCTGGGTACCAATCCCAACTCCCTGAAGTAAAGTTTTTTGGTCTCTTCTCTACAAGTCCTGCTCAGGTCAGTTGTTTTTCACTGATGGCGAGCTGCTGCTGCGGTTAGAAGCTGCTGCCGCTGCTGCTGGTGAGTATCCAACCCGCACACCACATGTAAACTAGCGCGAGAAAAAAACTAGCTAGCATCCACTGGGTATTGACCCCGCCGATCCACCGCGTGTAAAAACTGTTCGATGCGGCCGCCTAAGTGTATCACCTCGGCGAATGTTCATCCACGAATTGCATCCATCTGATCCGCATTGATTTAAATACACTGCTGCTTCCCGAGTAAAAAATCGCCAACTGGCCGATCGCTGGTGCACTTAGCCCAATTCAGTCAGGTCTGTGGGCCTTATCTTTAATGAATATCGCTGGCCTCATGTTTAGCTGTTTTAGAGTCACCTAAGGTAAAGTGGCCGTTTGTGCAATAAGACAGCCGAGTATCACCACCAGCCCAGTAGCGCAGTAAACAGTTCACTATTACCAAACCGCGTCTAACAGTAACACACGGCCGCACGCAGCATTACGAGCTGGCCGAGAGGAGGAGAGAGTATGAGGTGCCGGTGTGCCCACCACCACAGCTTATCTCCGTGTCGTCGCCGAGGGTAAACAAACCGTGCCCACTACGATATAACCACAGCCAATCCCCGTCCGTCCACGCCGCTGCCATACGTAAAAAAATCTGCCCAGCACCGACACAACGAACGCCACCGCACCATTACACAGTTCACTTCGGACTCAATATTACGCGGTGGCCATGTCCAACAGCCATCAGTGTAAGCTGTGATGTCATAACTATTGAGTGAGAGCCCCGATGGTAGTTTTTTTTATGCTCGACCCTGGCCGGTCATGGTGTATATATAGCCTGATACATATTAAAAAGGTGGGGTCAGAGGTCAAAGCAATGCCAATGCGAACGGTGCACCGGGAGAGCCACTACACCGCGGAACGGGGAGGTTTTTGGAGGGCGAGGCCTGCCACTCAATATTATGCCGAATAGCGTAATTTGCCAGAATCAATACTATGTACATAAGGAGAGCAGCATGGCCGGCGGGCCACTAGACCGTTGTCCATTGTTGTTATACCGTCGTGATGCTGGCGGAGGAAGAGGGAGGGAAAACGTGGCGCGGAGAGGCCAGAACCAAGCAGCGGCGATCTCAACCAGACATTGATCATCGGGGAAGCTGGCAGAACGATGCCGCGGCCACATAACGTTAGATCTCGGTTACCAGCAGCAGCAGCAGCGGCAACCCCAATTTAAACAGCATCCAATAGTTAGGGCTCCCTGACCCCGAACGCTGGGACAAGACGTGGGAGCAAGCTGACTGAACTGTTATACAGACGCATACGCAGATCTGGGCGCAGCACAGACAAAAAACTGATGGGTCACTTTCCTCACGCTTAACCGAGCATAAAACTTACATATACATGTGCAAGCAGCGTTAACTTTAACCAATGCTGGCGGAGTAAATAAAAAAAATACTGTACAAAACTCCTCCCTATTGCAGCACTTAATAATTTATCATTTGCGGGAATCGAACGCTGAAGCATACAGATAATCAGAGCGGGTAGAGAAATCCTCTAACTGTTTGAGACGTCTGCGGAATGGGCTTGGAGTATCATCGTCAGGGTTTCGGGAGAGACCAGAAGGCACAGGGGTTACTGTTTCTCTGTGAAAACACGCGAGCTTAACTCGAAACTTTTCATAAGGCGTGCGTCTTCGTAAATAACGCACAACAACTGTACACATTTTTCTACGTTGAGGAAAATTTCCTTCCGATCTAAATCGTCCAAATCAATGAGTTCTGTGCATTCGGTCGTGACGTAACACGTTTGTAAATATTAATTAGCGCGTGGCCTAGTTTCATTCTACTTTTGGGGCCTCAGTGCCGACATAAATATCTTATAAACCGAAAAATAACAGTAATTTTACATTTGTTATGACATTACGAAATGAAAACTAGATCATGAATAATTGATAATCTGGCCGGTGATACTGCATTAAATATACAGTGATGCGCCAATAAACATGACAGAGCGCAAAGTGAACTAACTGAGATGAATTTTATAATAATTTTGAAACTTGATAAACCCTTAATTCATTGGGATGTTGTAAATGTACATTGTTTCCTCTAATTTGTCCCCGTATTTGTACTAATAATAAACTCACTCGATCAGCGGTCACAAGATTCACGTGGCTGTCACGCAATCATTGTGTAAAATACCACCATGTATCTGCTGAGTTACGCCGAAGTTGAAAAGAAACGCTGATAAAGAACATGAATTTTCAAGCTTTCTCTCTATCCACGGTTCTGCTTGGCCAGTTGGCGCCTCCTTGTTGGACGGGGGCCCATGAGCGTGGATAATCAACCCACTGGCCAAGGAGAATATATACTTTATCCGCTGGCCTTCCGATTGCACAATTTTAACCCAGTTTCAACACAGACAAGTATCTAGGACCTTGGCGGGTCAAGCGGGGTATCAAATTCATGTCTGAACCAACAACCAACGCAAAGTTAGCGGGCATCTCACCGCCGAAATGTCAGATGAGTGTACGCTCGGCATATCTATCTCACACATTTATAAAATAGATTCCGTTCCTTTACAGCATATATGTGAGGCGAGAATTCGAAATATACCTTGCCGGATATTCGAGTTCGTGGATGAACATTCATGGAAACCATCATTAAACACCTCCCATAAACTTTATCAGGAGATGGATACCAGGTGCTTCACTCGAATTAATAATTATCAAAATGGAAATATTAAATGAGACAATTCTAGTGATTGGAACAAATTATTCACAGCTTTATTTTCTGTGTTAAAGGGTCGAACAACAAATTCCAAACAATCCAAATGAGTCTTCAACTTAATAATATATTATGAAAGAGTTCGAACAACAAATTAGATATCGCTGAATTCGATTAATTCACGTTTAACGTATCTACTTAGGCAGGGATATATATTTGACAATTTCTAAAAACTAGGGGATTTCCTTTAAACTAGTTCAAAATAATTCTCCTACAATCTATTTTTTGAGTTGGAATGACTGAGTAACATATTGTTTAATGGGGTTAGACCATTGAGATAACTGTACTTCGCATAACAGCAAGCACACAAACGCCAGCGCTAACGCGTTCATATTGATCTAACCCGAGCAAACTTTGCTCCCTGCCTGACGAAAATAACAGCCTTGCTTGGATTTGGTCAGTGTAGAAAAAATGGTGCCACTGACCTTGGGTGGCGGCCCATTTTAGCTCGGAGCTCGCTGGGAGCTTGTGAGTAGTGTACACAACGAGCGGAGCCAGGAAAACTTCTGTCAAGCATCACCCCCGACAAAGGTCGGGAAAATCCTTGGCCCTACACTTAAATTTTCAAATAAACCGCCCGCTTACAGTCGAACATATCACGGCTAGAGCTCTCGCGGATCTCTTTGATGAGAATATTATTTACCCGCGGTGATTATGAAATAAGTAATCGGCTCTGGTGGTGAAAGCTCGGATGCTTTGATGGATGGCTGCCTGATGAGCGTTCCATCCTTGAAGGACACAATTAATTCATCATCCGTGAGTAATAACAGTTAATCTGCTGCTCAATTAAAGCTAGAGCAGACCGCTGATTAACCAACGGCTCATCGCCATTTTCTGCTCAATTCGGCAGCCACATCAGGTGCGTCGGGAATGCTCCGAGTAATCGTCAGAATAATTCACGAAGTTATACTCAGCGTCATAAGCAAAGTTACACTCAAACTTGTACTCTTAAGATTCGCCAAAAAAAATTATACCCATACACTCGAAGTTTGTTCAGCGTTTCGGTGAAATCCGTAAATCAGCCGTTTGATGACAGTGCCGTAATGCTCGATGAGCATCATAATAATCAAATACACGAAAAACAAGTTTACTAGACAATAGCGGTAGAATATTGTTGTGGTGGCTACATAAATCCCACGTTGACACTTATTATTTAGGAAGAGTGATTAGGTATTAATTCATTAACTGGGATCAACGTCACAGGCACTTTCCCCGGGAGTCAGCGAGATGACGGTACCAATCAAAATCAATCCAAATCACAACTCTATGAATCTGTATTTCGTCAATGCATCATCAATGGTTATCTAATAAATAAATACATGGTATAATTGACTGCGAGTTACTTAATAATGTATTTAAGTATTTACATAACGGGCAGCACCTAGGGAGCAATTGACGGTATATGTGTCATCAACTACATTGTACACCCACATGTGATACTTTCATCATTTTGTGGGATGACTTGGCATTGTATCGAGCAGCGTGCACCGATAATCTACGTTTTAACACGTAATGTAAACAGAATTACACCTCAGTTGACCACGTCATGTTTGCTAGTCAACGAGCGCCTAACTTTTAACACGTTCTCGACAAAACGCCTCGTCAAGCCCGCATAATTCGTCGATCAATCTTTCATTGATCCGGTAGCTATGTTCATTACTGTCCTGTCAGGGCTGAAGAATCACGGTCGTTTATTGATAGCGTATCATATTTCAATGTCGGCCCGCAGTAACCGCAGCGAGTGACCATAGTCAGTGTCCCCAGTGTCCCGAGATCGATATGAGGGTGCGACCTTGAAAAGGAGAAAAACTATGTCGCTGTGGGGTCTTCTCCAATGTCGCTTCACGGCCACCACAAATCATATTCCTGGTGGTCAGTTGGCAAACTTTCAAAAAACTCACTCACCTACGGAGGATGGGCGTGCCTACCAGACGGGAAAGTCATTTAGCGGTGAAAAGAACGTTTCAAACTGACCGATTTTCTGAGCTAAACAGTTTATGATGTATAAATAAACGCGCCTTTATTGTGAAAACTGGGGGCAATTTGATCAAGTTCGTCGAGCGTTATGAGTTGATTCACTGCAACCTAATGAGTTTTAGACCATAATAAAAAAGGCAAGGCCCATCCAAACAAACTTCACCGAAGTAATTTTGTAGCGTCTATCTGTCGGGTATATAACTGAACATGTCGAGGATTCCGGCGAGGTCAGTTGGGAGCATGTTTTTGTTAGACGGAGCGTCCGACAGCACCAATCATGGAAGATCGGCAATTACCAAGTGAAAGTTTGAGAGGATCCCCGCTGTGTGGATCTGGCTAGTTTTCCCCGCCGAGTCGGACCCCAGACAGGTAAGCAAACTCGGTGTGGAAAAGCAACACCCCGGCAACCTTGTCGAAGCTTTGTCCAATATGGGCCGGCTATCCACACCAAGGTCCTCCGAGTGGCTCACCGATAAATCTATAGCCGAGCACAATTCAAAGCACCCTATCCGTTCGCCGAGTGACTCACAAAAGCGAACACCGTTATCTCCATGTCAAACAACTCAAGGTAACCGATATCGCATCATAAATCACGCACTTGTGATCACTTTGAAAGCTACAAAAAGACTAAATCCGATCATAATTGAAAATGTTTTCATCAAATTTCAAACGATACCCGTCAACTGAAATGAAAATAGTTGTTACTGGCG
>JAXGGS010562136.1:1869-13637 GCA_035585475.1 Armandia brevis | reverse complement strand
AAAAAGCTGTAAGGTGAAGGTGGATTGAAGAAGAGAACAGGTAAGTTTCATTGAAGATTTAATATTCATTTCCTTGTTTTACGTAGCACAATGGTTTGTTATTAGCTATAATAATTGTGATATCATCTCCTTGAAGTTATTACACGGGTTTCCTTAAATGTTCGAGCAGGTTTTACTTGCTCCACTTCATTGTTTATCCAGGCGCGATCCTTATGTGAGAAAATGATTCGCTCAAGAAATTTAGGAAGGGCGATGTGAACTGTAGTTTTGGTTACGGAACTCATGATAATATAATAGGAAATTAATAAGTAATATGAATTATAATGAATGTCGCCTTTGATAGAGGATTATCGTTAAGGGTGGTTTCTTTTCAAATCGAAAGTAAAGACGCAAAAACTTTTTTTTAAACCTGCGGTATGTTTAATAGTTATTTATCTGAACATTAAATAATCGTACAATAACCATAAATGGACCAATAATATGAGGCTTCTACATATCATATTTAATATACAGATTTGCATAATAATTTTCAGTGCAGATTACGCAAAGTGCAGATGGACATAAATAGTACTACATGTTACCATGGGAATACTTTAAGTTAACACACACCATGTGTCACATGTATACACACAGACCTACATACAATTAAAACATAATTTCATTTTGGTATATGGAAGAGAAACTTTAAAATGTCTTCTAAATGAGCAGCTCTCAATATTAAACATGCCGCTGAATACTCGCGTACAGCTTCCTTGTAAGTGAAATTAGTTTATCAGTATCTTACTTGACAATTTACACAATTCGAAATTCATTTGGACTAATTCACATAGAAACCAAAAGCAGCAGACACTTAAATTCAATGTTTCGGGAACACCTGCACAGTATACAGACCTAACGGATACATATTTATGTACCTGGAACACTAGTGATACAGTAGTCATAAAATAAATGGTCATATTTTACTACAGCTTTGCTGGTATTATGAATTTTAACATTACCGTCTTAGATTATGCCTAGAACCAATAGCTAGTGTACAAGACCACTAGTCAGACCACGTTTACAAATATCAAATTTAGGAATGTGATAACGCTCATAAAATGTTTGTAAACGCTGTTAAGATTGTGACGAAATCTAGGACAGACCAATTTCTAGGCGTTTTGTGATCACATACATTTACATACGCATGATGGTTCACTAGAGTTTGTGATGACCATATACACAGTCAGAGAACTCGCATTCAAATTACACACTTCAACTCTATCATCTAAAATGATGTGTAACAAACTTTTAAAGATGTACAGTACCACGGTTTAAACATGCCTCTCACTAACGTTAATCGGAAAAGGACTAGAAAATTTAAGATTTTTAGCTCAACACTATCAATTTGTGTCTCTTCCCCAAACCTTCGCCACGAAAACAGGTCACACATAATACAGACAAGTGTGTCTTATCAACTATCATATGAACTTCGAAACAGGCGAAATCTATTCTATAAAAGTGGTTATATTCACTCTCAGGCGTAGAGAAAAGTAGTGTTGAAATGGATGGACTACTTGCACAATCACATTAATG
Source organism: Armandia brevis (assembly GCA_035585475.1). Taxonomy (NCBI): domain Eukaryota; kingdom Metazoa; phylum Annelida; class Polychaeta; family Opheliidae; genus Armandia; species Armandia brevis. The sequence goes on along the minus strand of JAXGGS010562136.1, from coordinate 12,065 downwards.
TATGACAGAGACCTATCGTAGAGTTGTACTACATCCTCACACGACAAACAACAGGTTACAGTAAAGTAGAAAATCACACACTAGCTACAGAGCTCAAGTCATTATATAAAGTTTTCAGCTCTCAATTTTACATCATTTCCAAGTGAAGGTCAGGGTCAATATAGACAAATAAACAAATCTGGGTTGTCCATATGGTTACGCTAGGAGTGACTAACTCGATGGCACAGGACTCATTTGATTAGCATCGCATCAATCGTGCAGTAAAAATCAATCAGTGACAACTTCCATCGAACATATACTGAAGTTATATATAACCAGGGCTGTTAATCGTACATGTAAGTTATACAAATAGTTTAACAATCAAAGTTCGTAACAACACATCATTCAATCTGGAACGAATTTGGAACGCTCTATCGGTCACATGGTCCTGAACTAACCTAATCCTACCAGTCTTTACCTACGTATTACACACACCATATTGTAATAAGGTTACTTTAAATTTAAAAATCGAGTCGGTAAATTAGATTCAACAGGGTATATTTGTGATCAGCCATCACGTGAAATCAATCAGTTAGATTAACAGTTAATGAAGGGGATTGTCACATAGGTTGAGCGTAGTTAATGGTTCATAAATGTACCTGATACAAATCAATCAAGTCATATTCTGACATTTAAGAACTCCTATCAAATGAAAACGATTACGGATAGCCCTAAGTAAGATATTTGCTACTTTACATGAATTTTGAAAAATCCGTCGAACTCGGCTAACTTAGACATCTAGTTCAAATATCAAAAGTTCTATCACTGATGAGTTTCTAATTTTAACAAGAAAATTTAACGTGGTCCTTCTTAATGAGATGATCTTATGCAGTTTTGAGATCACGATTTCGGCAATATACAATTTAATGTTGACATGTTCATGATTTTGTACAATGTAACAGTAATTAAATTGGTTTAACTTCTGAGCAAATTTTGTTTCACATAAAGTTGTTCAGAGACAACGGGCAAACATACCCACATAGTTACATATCAATAGAGAGAGAGAGAGATTTCATCGTTTAACCCTTTCCCTTTAGTTCTTGACGTTTGGTTTACTCTACATACATGGAATGCTGTACTCTGCAACATCGGTACAATTTTGCCACACTTAAGCTTGTATTTTCGCGTATTTTGCCAATGGTAAATGACTCGAAAACAAGATACAAGCACTATTAAGTTATTAAAGTCATTGGGTAAGCCGAGATGGCATAACTTCAAAATGCTATCGGCTACATACGATATTTCTATGATAGGTAATACCAATTATACCAAGCGAAAGTAAATGCACCTATGGCAAACTACGAAATGCATAGTGACAGGGTCTGGCGACGTACATGTATACATATACGCATACCAATAGCTTAAGGACATAGCTGGTATATCGTCTAGTCATTTCTTCATGCATTAATAACATCAATCAAATTCATGAAATTGTTCTACAGCAAAAACAAAACCGCACAGACAAAGTCTCGGCCTCATGACACAGAGAGTGTTCAAAAATAATTGATAATGGACAAGATTTTACAGTTATTCACGATTTGAAAAATGATTAGAACATATGCGATCCTCTGCGAGAAAACCACAGAATAAAAAGTAAGATAGTTTGGCCTCTAGGTTGTAAACGCACAAACGTCTAGAAGTTATCACATGATTAAGTTGCACTTTCAAGCTAAATACGTCAAACGTAACTCAAATAATGGACATAATGGTATTGCACTAGGTCTGTTTTTCCAATATCACGAATCATTAATACATCCATCTAAGAACAATGCGTACGTATCTAGACACGGGTATGGGTGACTTGCACCTTAAGCTTTGCTGAATTAAAAATCAAACATACGCGCTACTTTACAATACAGTAATAAGCAGTCAATCTCATGTCCTGACTAACAAGTTTAAGTTTGATCAGAAGGATCTATGAAAACAGCGTTGGTGTTTGGAAAAAGTGATCCGAATCATTCCCATCAGAAAACAATTCATCACGTGATATAGCATGTTACCATGACAACAAGCTTAAGCATCAGTAGCATCTCATCGTAACATAGAGTTATAATAACATGATTATATTCATCATACATGTGCATGTGTGTATATACTTACAATAATAGCGACTGCTAACTTTAATATTAATAAGTATAATAGTAAACAAAAGGTAACCCCCGACAATAAAGACCTATTATTAATCGATAATTTCTAAATAAGTTGTGGGAACCTTTCCCCGTTGAACACCTCGTTGTCCCATTACCCAATCGTCCATTCCAGGTATTCGGTAAACTGTAATCATCTGAAAATAAAAATCAATCAAAGTTTAATGCATGGAACAACCAATTCATGGAGAATTCTTCAATATAAAAAGTCCGAGGATATCGATTTTTGTAAGAGTAAATTATGTTTATGGAAAACTTATTTTCTGATAATATCAATTCAAGTCCTATAAATGCCTAGTGAAGGCTCAGATAGCGAAAGGAAAGAGGACATAGCTAGTGTATACAATACCAAATAGTCGTACAGTTGTAGTATAGAAGAGTTTACATATCACGAACATTCACATCTAGAGAATAGATAAGTGGCAAGGTACTCATGGACAAATAACTCTCATTTTTTACTAGTACATAAAAATTAAGAAAATTAATCCTACTGCAACTGATACTTCCTATTCATCTAGCTTTGCTGTAAGCAAGGCCAAAAATATTCGTATATGAATCTTGAAAACATAATCTTTACGACTAGCTTACTCTATGATTAATAATATGCATTCGGTTACCGATCGCAAAATATAATTCCAGCTAATACATAAATCCAGACAAGTGAGCTACAAATGATCTCAATGATGACTGAATAGTAATGGTTTTGCAGCACAAATATAATTCTGCTCTTTTAAGGGGGTAAAATTTACCATTTAGTCCCTAGCCAAATATTTGAGCATCCTAAAACAGATACAGACACGAAAGTAGATGATAGGAATGATGAAGTTTTAAGGATGTCAGCGCCAACTTTTGCTTTAATATCGCATAACATATTTAAAATATAATAGACAATGTATGAATAGTCCTTGGAATTGTTAGTAATGTTATGAAGAACTGTTGGCTAATTCATGGAGTTTGTTGCACATCTTCTTTGACGTGTATAAGTGCACTGTGCTCAATTGCACCAAATTTGACACAGATCGGTCCTTCTAGCAAATCAAGTGGACCTTTCACGTATAAATTCCATAATTTTTATGTACGAAATAAATGTACCTTATACCGAGTCGTGCTAAAGAAGCAAAGCAAGCCATACTATATCTTAAAACAAGACAGAAAGAAAATACATCTTGACAGAGTCAAAAGTTGAGTAACAATTAATGTGATGTTGCTTCTACATAGACTAAGCATTCTTGAAGGGACATAGCATGGGTTGCATTGCTATTGGTTTTGAGTAGAGGCCTTGACGAAAAAGTGGATATATATATGTATATATATATTGACAGTCACACAAAAACATATATGTATATGATTGAATGCATGATGAAAAAATTAACCACTACGTCAAAGTGAAGAGTGGAGTCTACAGTCTTAGACGTTTGTTACCAGGATTACGTACCCCTTAGAAACCACCTACAGTTGAGTATTTCTGATTGCACAAAGAATTCATAATTTGATATAATGTACTTATGAACAAAGGGAGCAAATATGGACAAGACAAAGTGAGAAAATAGGAGCACTCGCACACGTTCAGTTTCAGATGCAAAATTCATCATCGTCATTCTTTTGTCAAACGATGCAAGGTATAATTTACAATTGTATGTGGTTTGAAAAATTACCTAATAGGTCGAATATGATGTGGTGACCAGATTTAAAAATCGTATTAGTAATATGTAACGAGTAGTAAACAGGCGGACGGTTCTGCTCGTACCAGAAACTACGTGTCACGGAATTAACGCCGCACTACCTTAAAGCGTCCGAAAATCAAATCTCATCATGTCTGGCAGAAAGAATAATGCACGCATGCAGTGGAGAAGATATTACGTATCGATTACGTCATAGAGCGACGTTACTATTTACCTCGTCAGCAACAAGTGAGAGCTCAGACATGTCTGCCGCGTCGTAATCGTAGAGAACTTTAGCGTTTCGGCCTCCCTCGTTGGAATGGTTGTTGAGTTGGCCGGCAGGGGAAGCGCTAGTGGCGGGACCGCCGTACGAGGGAGCGTGGATGTTGGGGGATGTGCTACCACCACCAGCCTTTACACCTCCAAAGCTGCAAAACACGGTGACGTCAGAACCATATACCCGACAGGTGAGACGTAACAAGTAGTAACGTGACTCAGCAGGAGTAGCACGATTACATACAAGTACATGTAGTACAAATAAATATGCCTGACGCGGACGAGGTAACGTTTGTGCGTTTATCAGTGCTTTCGAAATTAAATTTGCCAATAACCAGGGAGATTTGTGAGGAAAAAACATACATGTATGTATAAATATTTACCGGCACCGTAGTGGTAAAATTCACAATCAGATTTAACAATCACAGAGATGTTTACTATATCTTACCTGGACTACGTATCATGCAGGTTTACTAGATAATACAACAAATGGTTCGTTTAACTACAATTCCAATGTTTGGCAAGAGGAGATTGAAATAATTTTAGAGCACTGATATACGCACAGACGACCTTTTAACGAAGAACATACTTATATGACACCCACATCTTACGTAAACATGAGAAATTACTTGCGTAACATTTGCTAAACGTGATATGGAAAAAGTCTCAGGAAACCCGCAGGAAAAAGCTGATGCTAAGCATGACAAATCATATTCCCAACATATACCTGAAGTGTTAAATATAAAACCCAGTGTGGTTCTAAATTTGCTTACGGTTCGAAAACTAAAGCTAATTTTCGTTGTCATTTAAGTTTAACTCTTTCATTTCGGAGTCTGCAGGAGCAGATGGAGTGATACCAACTGACTCTAGCTCACTGAAAACAGTGCCATAAATATCTTATCAAAAAAAGACATGCATTTAAGGATCAGCGATATATGTACAAAAAAGTAGACTTTATCCATGACTGTATAACATGACTTACATACGTTGTTTATCACAAAATAAGCAAGAGCCTTTAACATTCTACCGGTATTTCCATTTTGGAAACAAATAAATTCGAAAAGTGAATTACGCGGCTAGAAGTATGAACATGCACTACTTACTTTCCAAGTTGTCTCTGTAAGTCAGACATGTACTGCTGACACTGGGAATAGTAGGTCATCTGAGCTTCTACCATGTCGTGCAGGCATCTCAGATGATGGGCCTAGACGAGACGTAGATGTTGAAATAAGTTATAGCATTTTCTTGCCCAGCATTGCTGGCTGATTCCATTTATCATACTACTGACACTTGAATAATAGTTACATACATGAGTGCTGCTAATGCCTTCGAGCAGCAGTTTGGTGATCTCTGCTTGTCTGTCAAACTCTGACTGAGCAACTCTTAGATCTCCTTCCGCCTGCAACGTAAAAGAGGAACACATAACATTGAATTCAAAAGTCGCCCAATATACATGTTTGTGTATACAACTGTACTATGTGGTAGCCCAGAGTATTATTGATATAACTGTGGTCTCCGAGGACAAACACACCAGTGACTAATTTAAAAGCATCGTCCAAAATACACGATTCTTAACGAATATAAATAATTCTATTGACAAGCTCGACCTTTCACATCGTCTTCATCAATGCCACTAATATAAACTACAATTTGTTCTACTAAAGAAATGTAAACAATGCAATTTACGTTGTTTGCACAGATAACCATGTGCAATGGATAGGACTACAAAGGCAAAACATGGCTTGGGCCAAAAAAGATGACTGTAATACACATTACAATATAGATAATCATATAATTCTAGAGGGCATGCTAATGACTGTTGCAAGTGTATGACAAATACACGCAAGTTTACGCCAAATGAAGTTACAGGACACGAGGTTCTGCATTTACGACAAAGAAACCCTCATAACTGCACATCACTCTATATTCCTAGAACACGATGTCGCCAATAAAGTTTCCCCTCGTATAAAATGTATATGTCGGACTATTGTGCAGCCCAGTAGTTTTACTACTTTAGTATACAGACTCCAATCTAAATGTGGGTGACGAGACTGATTTACTGTCAAATATTCCGGGCGCCCACATTTTCCCGCTTACCGGGAGCTGTAACACAATGACGATGTTCATGCATACCGGGGACAAATCAACACAATGTAATACAAACTATGTCTGCCATAGCGTATCATGCTCAGCTAAACGGTTAGAAATATAAACGTCTCATCACAGTATCAACCTATATAGACGTAAACGTTTGATTGTAAGAAGAAAGTCCTTCATACCTGGGCGAGGTTTTGCTAATACACAATGAAAAATAATTATCATTAGTTACTTGTCCACTTTTTTTGTAACATGGATCATATCATGCACTATAGTAATGTTAATTACAGAGATAGATACATGTAGCTGAGATTAAGTTGATACAGCAGGTGTTATTTGTTAATGAGTAAGTATGAAGACTCACTTTAGCGAGAGCCTCGTCTTCCTACATGTTAGGCAGCGTTAAAGAAAGAAGCACAGACACTTGATAACAGACGTTACATCATATCAAGAGAGAAAACTATTAATTAATCACTAACTTAAATAGTTTTACAAGGTCTTTCCTATGACGACTTTACTGGGTGAGAATTGTTGATTCATAATTTAAAGATACAAGTACCCCGGTACATGTGATTCCAAGGCAGGGGCCGACCTCATATCGAAGGCTCAACGTGTAATACATTTTATGTAAGAAATCGCAAATGAAAATAAATCATCTAATTGTATCTAGCAATCATACTCCGAGCCTATATTGCGATTTATATTCACTACCACAATAAAGTAAAAACAAGCAAAACGTAAAACGTGTATCAGATAATGGGAAGGAATAATTCGTTCATGTTTCATAATGAAGAAGTTACGATAAGATTGGAGGATACGTTTCGGTGAATAAGATGCGAGCAATCATCTACCGGTAAACACCAAAATATAGAGCTGAATCTAATATCACAAGGGGTGGAGCAAGAGAGAAATAATAGGCGATTGAGAAGTCCGGATGGCAGGAGTCCTTCCAAACATAAAATACTCTATGTGAAAACACAAGTGACGAACATTTTAAAAGCTCTTGACCGAGATCGAAGTAAAGAAGACCCTCGCTATAGCGCGGTTGGTTATCATGCGATTTAAGCTATGAGGCTGGTCTCCCGTATCCCACATTTAATTTTATTTTATACTGCGGGTCAAAAGTCACCCTTAGTAATACATGGCACCTGGCTATAACGCGCTTTGGTGGTTTGTCACCGCCACACGCCTTATAGCGAGGGTCCACTGTATTTAAAACTAAATACAATATCACACATGGATGTTCACAACATAAAAGTCCGCAACTAAATCCTAAGCGGATACCACTAAACTGAAGCATTACGAGTTAACAAGTGAACGACAAGAAGCATTCAGATAAAATAATTTCACACCTGTGGATTGGGAGCTGCTCCCTGAAATAGAAGGTAAAGTGAATAGTAAACATGTCAAATACTTTCAATCGACGGCACGGGGGACCTATTTATTCTTGCCCTCTACTCGTATGATGTGTTATTATAAAAAAAATGTATATTTTCTTTGCAGTGCAAATCAATTGAAATCGCGATAACTTGTCCCAAGATGCCGGCGCGACCGACGTTTAAATCATAACTGATATCACGAGATAAAATCGTCATACACTCCTGAATATTCACTTAATATGCCACCAATGCAACTAATTTACCAATTGCGGATAAAACGTATAAAAAACGGTGCAATCTAACGCAAATAAGGCTTTCTGTATACGTAATCCATAGAATAAAGATTTCAACTAATAATTGAGTTCATATCAATCATTGGGTAAAGTAAGCCGCTCAATTGGATGTTTACTGTCACCCCAAATAAGTCAAATTTCACTACGTTTTTAAGACAATGGAAATAGTCTGGCTAACTCTATGCATATTTCTACACTCTCTGTATGATGTGTACGCCACATATGTATTTTACACTGTAAGCTGACTATTGCTTAATTTTCGAGTATCTATGAAGCACACCGTAAGACATGATAAATTTGCACAGGACGAGATCAAAAGTCTAAGCTAGTGAAAATGAGGAATTAGTGAAACCTGGAAGGATGAAAGGAAATATAGCCCCGTTGAGATTAGGAGGGGATTCTCTTTTAGAAGAAAAAAAAAGAAAATGATATATGCATAAATTGAACTGGATAATTGCTACTTCTTTTGAAGTTTATTATCTTATTTGATGTGAAAAAATCGCTAAATCAGCATATGTTCATATAATATGATACCCGTTAACATGTTCTACAAAACTGGTGCAAATCGCCATCAAAATTACACCCTCAAACAGCATCGTCGTACTGTACTATCAAAATTAAACTAAGACACCAAAACTGAAATGACAAAAGCACCACTGCATCAGTGATGTCCAAAACTGCGAGTAAGCGACGTTAGTCAATGACAGACCGACAAGATTCTGAAAGGGAACGATTGATTTCGGTGTGATGTAAAGTAGAGACAAGACGCGGAATACTGATGCGGGTGCAGAGGGTACAAAATGGAGAAAAGGACAAACCTCAATGACGAGTGCAGGAGCTTGACCAGGCTGGCAAAGAAAACCAGATTAACATTCAAATATGACGTAAGTAGTATGACGTAAGTAGTACACAGGTAGTATACGGCATGCCACCTATCGACGACGGTGGCCTGGAAGAGGTGATGCGTGGTACACAAAAGAAAACACTCTCTTAATCGTGACATCTAGCGGGATTTGAGTCATATCTAGAATGTGTCGTGCGAGTCCAAATATCCTCGGTTCGGGGGGTCTTCTCCCATTAATTTGAAACCAGTTTATACGTTTTCATATGTCAGAAACGTAATCTTAGGGTAAACGATCTAAATAAATGTGCAGTCGTGCACATTCTTTAAGCTTCGGGCGACCATTATTAAAATGTTAAGCATCTTTTTGTTATCTAAAAGTCAACACTGCCAAATACATCGACGTTTTTCGATAGAATTTGGCCAGTAAATGAAACTAATGGAGATTGGGTCACCTCTTCTAGCCCTAATTAATACGTAAGAACAGAACATGAGATGGCAAAATTACGTATCAACTCGTTCTTTTTCTACTCACTCCAAAATTAGCCACGAGGGCGGTTTGTTGGACATAATCGAGGTTTATCTGTCGTAGAGAAGAAAAAACAAACAATTGTTGCAAATAGTAAAGTGTAAAAGCTGAACTAGATAAAATTACACAACACCTGATATAAGTAAAAGGCTCCGGGCTGCAATATGTAAATTACAACAATTAGGAGCAAACTCGTTCCATTCATTACCTCGCGTTCTTTGCATTTACATGTACATCAATCGGTCGTTTGGGAATACACAATGATTAAGAAAATTACATAGCGTCTAAGCGCACAATACATGTACAAATATACAAGACTGCTCGCAAGAAATTGCTGGCGACTTCAAAGGCAGGGAAAAAATGGCTGTTGCGTCGGTCTAAAGAAGCCCCGAGGGATTCACACGAGAATGAATGCAATCTCGAGACTCGTGCTGTTTCAAATCCCTGACAAATTGTCTGCCAGCGAGGATGCCGTGGATCCCTAGGCAGAGTAATATTAATTCCGCGTATCCGTATAGCAGTACTATACTGGCCTTGTGCGAGGACATTTATATTTACAATATGAAGGGACACCGCCAAATACTAAGACATTCTGGCACCCCTTTTAGCAACGTGTAATTATTAATCTCATAGGACACGATAACTGGTGATGATGGAAAGCATTAATACAAAGTTTTTGCATATGACGCATTGCTCAACTTAAATGATTTTATCACCTAACGGTAATTCTAACATTAACCTTTGGCTAGAGGCATCCATTCCTGAAATCCATAAAGGATAGACTGTCTCCATACTCAGAGAGAAAATACCAGTGAAAATACCGAGCAATCGTACCTGTTCTTTGTTGGATTGTGACTTAGCTCTCCTAAGTCTGTTCTTACACGCGTCAAGATCCAACCGCTTTGTCTCCAGAATCTTTCTCTCTTTCTGAAAA
>JAXGGS010562025.1:0-10560 GCA_035585475.1 Armandia brevis | reverse complement strand
TTTAGGTTTATAGCGCATGACTTTAGGTTTATAGCGCATGACTTTAGGTTTATAGCACATGACTTTAGGTTTATAGCGCATGACTTTAGGTTTATAGCACATGACTTTAGGTTTATAGCATACGACTTCAGGTGAATAGCGCATGACTTTAGGTTTATAGCACATGACTTAAGGTTTATAGCACATGACTTTAGGTTTATAGCACATGACTTAAGGTTTATAGCACATGACTTTAGGTTAATAGCGCAAAAATTTCTGGTGTTTGTCACGACGTGGTTGCCACACCACGATACAAGTGACCCCGCTCCAGTCACCTGAGTGACCTGCATCGGTCAGATGTTACTCCCGGCGGATTATCAAAATTAGTCAGAGATCATCTTATCTCTATCATGTGATTCTCCGAAGTTACCGCCAAATCTCTAACACCCTTTAATCGAAATTTAGATTACCGTTAGTAAGCAGAAAGCCTCCGAACACATCGCATTTTGTATAACCTTCGTCACATTTGTGCATTAATAAGTATTCCGTAGAATATCTTGGACACATGTTATTTTTTACCTAGAATAACTTCAACATTTAATGTCAGTGTAGAGACATCAGACATATACTAATATGATGATTGAACTCTGTGTGCGAATGCAACAAGGCTGAAATAGAAAATTGAGTATTTTTTATTAATGAGGTGAAAACAACTCACTTACCTATCAATGGTCATGTCATATCATGCCTTTTTTCACCTCCAGACCATGATCGCTTGATTGATGTAAATTTCCCTCATGTCTTGCAGAATAAACTTTATTTTATTATTCTGCTATCCGTCAGAAGATGTAATGACTAGAGGTTCTTGTTTTGATGAAACTCCTCTAATTTGTACTGCTTATAAAACTATTCGTCAAAAAGAAGCATTCGCTCTAAAAATTACTGTGGTATTGTGTCACATTGCTTTTTCCTTGTACAAATAATCTAATACTTTCAAGAAATTTGGTTTAGAAAGTAATATGAAAATGCATAACATTTTCCGCATCTTTTAGAAAAAGAATTCTTTGCCATAACTAAGTGACACACTACCTCATTTGCAAAAAAAAATTATAAGCATACATTGTTTTTTTATTCGATTCAAGACAAGGCGCTTGTGTTTTGACCTAGACTGTGTATCAAAACTTGATTTGGTCTGGATTATTACAGAGAAGCAAAAATCACTGCTGATGAAGGAGTGATCATATTTGTCATCGTTTTATGATCATAGTTCTCAGCTCAAACCGAAAGAGTCAGAAACAGAATGGGTAATAATTCATAGTTTATCTGTCTGCTGACAATGATTATTATCATAAATGCACTGGGCACAGTTTTGACATACACCATAGCTTCGAAGAAAGTACTAGCAAAAAATAAAATTTCAGCAATGCACCACATGTTCTTCCAGATACTTATGAAAGGCGTTTATTTTAAAAACAAGTACTCAGCTTTGATACTGTTTATACTCTGTTTACTACTATTGATATTCACTATTTGAATTGCTTAATGATAATGGATAGGAATAGAGGATACCTTGTAGACACTGTATACTTTATGTTGATAATAATATGCTTATAAAGATGATGATAAGAAGAATTTTTTTATTTATTCATCACCTATATATTACGAATAGTGGATACTTTCAACGTTGTACAACCTTTATTCGTTTTTAAGCTCGATGTAATAAATTATTATGTTATCAGAAGAGCCGACGTCATCAGCAACCACACCTAAAACCACATCAACCATATCCCCATCAACGACCACAACAAAAACAACAACCACATTCACAATCAAAACAAGCGCACCTTGTACTTCTACTACTCATATGGTTCTCATTAAACGAAACCCAGTTTAGCTGTTTTATTATTGATGAATTAATATTCATGTATTATATATATTATCGTTTTTAACTTGGCAATTGCAATGTTACAATTGTAACAAACTCTATAGTCATCTAGTTCAGACTGACACCTTCCCTGGCATTTAATTCACCTGAATCCATTGCAATCCTGTCATAACTCAATGCCCTTCACTCAGTTACTTGTAAAACAACTTTATCGTTTTTTCACAATGGATATAAGATCGTAGTTACTAACTAGCAGAATCGTGGAGCCTTTTAGTACATGTCTATCACGTCACATAGTCCTAAGTGGGCACCCTGGGAATTACCATGCAAATAACTAGACTGTGTCCTAGTCTTTTAAAAACTATCACACCTAGTAGTACTATGGGTTTTGGGTTGCCGTATATTAGTTATTACCGTATTTTCGGAACTACACAGCATAAACAGCTGCACGGCCATAACGGTTTAAATTCGGAACAATTTAAGTACTTAAAAGTTCATCACTCGAAAATAAACTGCTGTTTCATTTTTCTAATATTTCCTGCCCAACTGTCGAATATCTGCAACATAAAATCATTCAATAAGTGATAATTCATTCAGTTTTAATGCTTTAATCTTAACACTCATTTCTCCATAATCAGGTATATAAGAAACCTATTCCTAAGTTAAATGACCTGACCTCACCTGATGTTGCTTCTTTGAGCAGAACATAAAAAAATGGACACCATATATTGTCCAGCAATTTGGAAAATGAATGAAGTCACATTTCTGAATAGAAAAGATGGATCCATTAATTTCAAAAGAAAATGGGCTGAATTTCAAGCTGGGTTTGGGCATCCACATGAAGAGTTCTGGTTAGGTTGAGATTGCCTGCGCAAAATCACAACAACAAGAATGCGTTTTTGGATCCATTTTGGTGATTTCGCGAAAAATGTGTAAGAGTCTGGTTATAGTGAAAATCAGTAGGATCTGAATCAACAGGGTATGAATTCTCTGTATCTGGGTATGATAGGGGTAGTACAGGCCGGGATAGCTTAACTATCTCTAGGTTAAGTGGTGGATTAATAAATAACATGATGTTAAGCACCATTGATAGAGACAATGATCAGGGACCCGGTAACTGTGCCGTGTTGAGTGGAGGTGGCGGTGGTTGGTGGTGTAATAATTGTGGATATGCTAATCCTACAGGACGACACACAACAAGAGGACAAAGAATTGTGTCAGGTGTAACCTGGTAGTCTGCTAAAACTAACTGGTACTTTAAATTTTTGAAACTTACACTTGTACAGGACAAGAAAGCAGCAATCGTTTTAATCCACACTTTTCAACCCATAGATAAAATCACAACCATATATCCTTAATAAACCTAGATTGTATCATGTTCTGGATGTACATTGTAATTTAGTGCATCAAAGATTAAGGGATTATGATGATGCACCCGCTCCATCAAATTTAAACCCTTTGATACTAGCAATGATTCAATTTTGAAAGTGCATCATATTTTTTCACAAACAAGCTTATATTATATGCTACACTGTTCAATAAATGATACAAGTAATGCCTGTTGACAACACACAATGAAAATGTGTCATAGAAGGACTCTGAAGGAGATTGAACTGGATAGTAAACTTTACCTGACACATTAGGTGCACTTTCGTACAATGTATTTCATGTTGTCACAAATATGCTTGTATAACAAGCCATTAGATTATCATATTTGACAGAACATATCTAAAAGGGCTGTATATATATAAATGAAATAAAAGATTTGTTCAGATCATAATATTCTTAAAGTGAGATAAATCTTCTGGTGTCTTAAGTAGGTAACAGCTAAATGTTTGCATGGCCATATGTAAAAAAATTCAGTACCAGTGACCAAATCAGAAATATTTCCATATTCAATATAGATATATTTCATATCTAAAATCAAAGATACTGCTCATTTTTTAATTCAATGTTTAATAACTTAATAACCAAGTTTTTATGGAATATATTGTTCACAACGCCTATCCAATTGCAAGGGAAGATTAAAACACCTAGAAATGACCTTTATACCTGGTAATATAGATTAACGTAACAATAGATGGTGGCACTGAGGATAATGAATATTTGCTTGATTTGATACAGGTGCTGCTACATGGCTTGTTTTGTTACGGAGGGTGAACAATTCAGTGAGGTTTGCCCGTCCTGGGCTTGAGTATCAGCATAGATTTGCTGATCATGGCGGTAACTTCTAGCTGAGACTAGAAGCACATACTGCTTTAGATCACATGATCATATATGAAATATAAAATAAAAGCAGAAATTTAATCCTGAAAGACAAGACACAATGGGCTGAATAGGCTATGAATTAATTGTGGTAGGACACAAAGCTGATATTCCACACTTGTATGAAAAAAAGACATGTTGTGATTGAAACAAGGATGAGTCGTTAAAAGGTCCAGCTTTTTATTTAAACATCATTTCCAGAAATGTCTAATACATTGGTCTATCTGATGGTAGCAGTAGTTAATGATAATGCTCAAGTGTCAGACCCCAGCATACATTTTCTAAACTAAACGAATAGGATATTACCTTCATATTTGAAAGTAAAATTATCCAACAGATTGCAGATTCTATTAGTAGGTAGCTATCAAAATCATGTGTCGGAATCGATTCCACACTAAGTGGTAGTGTTTTTATCTGAAGTATTTGATACAGCTTCCACCTTGAAGTTACATAAAATCAAACAAACTGCTGCGGATAAAGGTGTGGCAATATATTTCTTCCTCCAGAACTAGAATTGTCAACACTGGCAAACAGAGAACAAAATGGACAAAAAGTTGACCTATGTTGTTCTCCTGCCAGGGATTCCTATTTGTTTGATAACAGTTATAGTGGTTGCTGTAGCACTGCTGAATGGTATAGGCAAAACTGATTACTCAAAATCAGTTAATGCTGTTTTAGGAACATTAGGTAGATTACATAATTGTCATTTGTCATTATTTGATGTAGAGAATATGTTCTCATCTTTGGTGCACACTTTCGTTATGTCTTAATGAGTCCTAATTCCCTTTAGCAATTCTACAAACCTTCCCACATTAGAGTGATGGGAGCTTCTTGTAACAAAGATCCTCATTGCTAAATTATTTGTCTGACCCATACATTAATGTTCTCCAATTTAATCATTATTTCTTCATTTCAATCTTTAGATTCCAAGAAATAAGCAATACTTGACATTGATTTAAATACCAAGGGAAAGGTTTAGGTGAAAATGAGATATGCTTTAAGACACTTTGTGTGGGATCAGAGTAACGAAATAGTACCCATGTACACGACAAAATGAAGCCCCATCCTATCTTTCAAATAAAATTGCAAGTTAATATCATTTGCTTATTCAATCCAGCCATAATGCTCTTCTTTCAACCCAAAGTGTTTTAAAAAGCTTTATAAATTATTGATATTTTACATACATGCACACATCACTGCTGATGAAGGGAAGGCAACATTACAATATCTGCAGTTTAAACTTATGCAACAGTGTGTAACCTAGCGTTTAAATACTCAATCCTTCTTTGCATGTATTCATCATACCTACATAACAATACACAGTACTACTTCTTATTGTTTTGACAATGTATTACTCACCCATGGCTATACAATCTATATCATTTTCTCAGCTCAATAAATAATCAATGATCATACCAACAGAAGAGTCAATAAGATCAACAATGTCAACCAAAACCACAACAGCAACCAAACTCTCATCCCTAGCCACAACAAGATCCACAACAGCAACCACACCTCCACATAAAGCTAAAACAACAATTGCAATTTCAACTACTACTACTAAGAGGGTTCCAACTGCTTCACTCACCATTAGGGGCGTACCACTAGAATCCAAGGGGGTGGGCGAAAAAAAAAGAAAAAAAAAGTTTGTTTTGATTGGAAACAAGGAAAGGCTAACAAAAAAAGTTTGTTTTCAAATCCCCAAGATAAAAATTGTTGGTTTCTGATATCTCAAGAAAAAAATTGTTTTACTTTTTGCTACAAAATTAAGCTTGTATATGGACAATGATATTTCTATTGGTCTTTGGCCGTTACTATGTGTGTTTTTAAAACCTCTTAATTACAAGTCAATATTTTTTTTAAATACATGAACAAAGTGAGAGAATAATGTATGACATATTCAGAAAATATCAGGAATGGAATAGCTATCAGGGGTGCAGCGACTTCATGTATATATTCATCAACACATGTGGCTGAATCGTAAAGACTAAACGATTTTACTTCATGCTTGGATGGGGTCCAAATCCTGGTATGAGCAATATTTACTATCCTTTTATAGGCAGATGCACAATCTAATTTTGTAAATTGTGAACGCTCATACAGTATATACTTGATATGTCGAAGTTTGTGGGGAGCAAGATGCAAGTTCGAGATATCCAAACTTCGACATATACAAATCTCTACAGCATGCCAGGCTGTCAAGGGTTTTCAGACATCTGGCTCAAAATTAAGCTTTCACATGGTGTGAAGCACTATTTGTGACAAGATACTGGCTGCAATAGGTGTGACTTCAACTGTCAAAGTTATCATTTGTTTTGTAGCAAGTAATTGTTCGACACAAACAATGCAAATTACCTTTAAAATGAAGTCAGGGGCTTTCAATTAGGTTTTGAGATAACTGAAGTTTTAACACTCAGGAAGGATCTATTTGCATTTAATATATTGTGACGGAGCCGGGGCCAGCTATAGAAGTTCGAGATATGCGAACATTTGACATATCTGACTTCGAGATGTCCAGCCTTTACTGTAGTTTACAAATACTTAAAAGACCTTAGATCTGTTAGGATTATAATGATGTTGAGGTGATCATTGTAGTGTCTCCCTTTAAGCTATTAGCTTATAAGGCTATTTACTCTGGCAGCATCATGATCAGGTATCATTGTCTTGGCACCTTATACCAATCGTGAGCTATTGTGAGACAAGTTAATCAAAGTCATTAAATTATTGACAAATTCCAGGATTTGCATTCTTAAACAATTTGGTGTTGTATGACATCCTTCAAATAGATTATGTGGACAGAATTTTTTCTACTAGTCATGGAAATTGGTCATGGTCATATCAATTGAAGATTTTTCTTCTGGCTGTTGTAGGTTGTAGATTACAATGATCTACACACCTGGGCCATATCTGATCCAAATCAGCCCAATACTGGCTGAGGGGGATAATATTAACGTGATATGTCTTAAAAGTGACTTAGTGGCATCAAGCAGCTAATGATCACTTGGATTGAAGTTTAACAGTGGAAAGTACTCCCAAAACAGACTCATTCTTGTATTATGATAATGGGAGAAGCAGGTTATTCAAATAGTAAATCAATGATGAAAATTGTTTCTGGTCCTGACATGAGAAAAAAAAGTTAGCTTTTGATTTGCAAAGAAAAAAATAGTTTGTTTACGAATGAGCAAAAAAAAATTGTCTTTAAAAGAGATATTTTCTCGCCCCCCCCCTCCTGGATTCTAATGGTACGCCCCTTACAGGCTTTACCAATTGGTTCCAAAAGCGGAGTAAGTGTTTTATTCTTAATGAAGTCATATGCATGTATTATATTGTACTTAATTTGGCAATTTGCGAATGTCATAGGCTAATTGTAAACACCTCTGCTTGCCAAGACACACTCAGTATGATATTGTCATCTAGCTAAGACTATCACCATTCCTGGCATTACATTCACCACAATCTAACAGCATATTTGAAACTTTCGTGCATCTCCCATGGATGCACCAAGATCAATCATTATGATTGTGTTATCATTCAATGCTCTTCACTCAGATTATTTCCAATGTAGTCGTATATTCACAATTTGTAATACAACGGCATCTACCAGGGAAATCAAACACCTAAGAAAAATCTGCTATGTTTGGTTGATTTCATAAAAATTTGCCATCTAAAATGTGCTGTTGTCGATCATCATAGATCAAAACAGATTGCCTGTTTGAACAGACAATTGTTAGATAGGGCTGTTGCATGAGATGAATATAATAATAGAGTATCTCAAATGGTCCATGTTTTAATACAAGGGGGATTATGGAATCATTTTAGTACATGTGTATTACATACTACAAGAGCCCTACTGAGGCTCAAGTGGACTGGTGGTCTTCTAAATGCTAACTCACTTAGTACACAAGTGTGTTTTGTAGCTTTGCCTTGTGACTGTATTTACGCAGCTGCACAGCATGAAGAGCTGCGCAACTAGACCGGTACAAATTAGCACCCGTGTAGTATTTAAAAGATAAAAAGAAACAAGCAATATTAGTTTCTGCTATACTGTCCAACCCCTGCAATTGATTGTTTATTTTTGCAACCTAAAAACAGTCTGTAATGGAATTATCTAATCAGTCAGTCTTAACTTCAACATTAGTTTTGGTGTTTATAGGTGTATTAGAAAAATATTCCTGCTCTGCACTGGTGCACGCAAATCATTTTTCTATAGCAAAAGTTAACCGAAAAGAAGAGTACAAATAAGATGAGCTGGATTAATGAAATATTATATAAAGAATTTTGTATCATTTAACAGGACACCTAAGAGCGAGCCCCATATCATGCGGTAAAAAAATGAAAATGGATGAAGTCACATTTCTGAATAGAAAAGATGGATCTGTGAATTTCAAAAGAAAATGGGCTGAATATAAAGTTTGGTTTGGGCATCCACTAGGAGAGTTCTGGTTAGGTTTAAAATGCCTGCACATGATCACCACTGCAAGAAAATATGGTTTACGGGTAATTATGGGGGATTTAGAAGGTAATATGTATCAGTCTGGTTATAGTAGTATAGTGGTAGGGCCAGAATCAGGGGGGTATAAACTCTCTGTATCTGGCTATTTTAGTAATAGTACAGGTGGGGATAGTCTGACTAACTCTGAATATTGTGGAACGCACAGAGCTAATAACATGATGTTCAGCACCATTGATCGAGACAATGATAGGATTGAAGGTAACTGTGCAGCGTATTATGGTGGTGGTGGTTGGTGGTACAATGCTTGTGGACGAGCCAACCCTACAGGTCAGTACCGGACAAGAGAGCAGAGACACCCTAGAGGTATAAACTGGTATTCTGCTAAAAACGACTATTACTCATACAAATTCATGAAGCTTAGACTAATACGTAACTAGGAAGCAGCAACCAGTTATGAAGCACACTTGCATCTTTATTATGCTCTTCAGCCACAATTCTACATGTAAACTGGTCTAATAATATTGTTATTCAATCCATAATATCACAACCACATATTTTCAATAAACATATATTGTATCATCTTAGTCCTGGATGTATATTGTAATTTAGAGGTTATGATCATGTACCCATCCATTAAACTATTTGATAATGGCAATGATTCACTTTTATAATACTCATTATGTTTTATCACAATCAAGCTGATAGTGTATGCTACATTGATCATTAAATAATACCTATTGGCAACAAACAATAAAATGACCAAGGACTCTGAGACTGGACTGTATATAGTCAACTTTATTAGACATATTAGATTAATTGAAGTACATTTCATTTTATTTTTCTCAAACACATTTGTATTACATGCTGTATGTTTTAGTTTTACTATATGATGTATATTTGACAAACAACTATGAAATGTCCACAGATTCGGAAATTGGGATGCATGCATAAGTTAAATTTTATTAGACATATTTGTCAATTAGCAAAGCATGTCACAGGCTCCAATATGCTGATAACCAAATGAAAATATAAAATACAAGTTTTATTATTTTATTGTGCTTGTGCAGGTCATTTTGTAGGGGAACAAAATGAGTGATTACACACTTACTGTCGAACATTATTCTCGGTCAGGCTCAGGACCAAATCGATTGTGGCCCCCAGTTTACCACTTTGACAGAGATAATGATATGAATAAACCGGGTGAATTAGGACGTTAAAAAGAAATTTTCTCTGGTAAATCCAACAGGGAAGTATGGAAAGCCTTGTAATACAATGTCGCCATACATGTTTTGGTTTAGCGCATTTGATTGGAGGTACACAAGGCAGTCATTTAACTCACTCTTTTAATTAAACCTCAATTTAAAAAGATTCATTTGAAACATATTCATTGAATATCTGCTTGAATACAAAGAACGAGCAGACGTTTATATGTGTATAATGGCAGAAGAATAACTTCATGTTATCATAATGATGTAAACAAGAATGAATTACTGTTAATCAAGGCCGGCGATTCACGATAAACTAATTTGAAATTAACATATGACTCCCCCCACTTGAAAGAACTTGCTTGTTGACTTGGAATTCCTTCCTGTGTAACTGGTTTTTGAAAAACCGATTTATATGCTGCCATTTATTTCGATCCTATGTAGGGTTTATGGGTGGATAAATTAGCGTATGGCCTTTATTGGGAATGCGTTGCTATATATTCCTAATGTGTGCATATATTGACGACCTCGACCTATTCCAAGGTAATTAGTAACCGACGATCAACATTTATATGTCAGGCAATTTGATAATCCATTCAAATGAGAAAGATTTTAAATATTGTCAAATTAAATTGTATTTAATCGTATTTCCACCAAACGTCCGACAGAGTATCCATCATTTTTTCAGAAGGCGTGTCTAGAAACGTAATCAAAGCAAAATTCTTTGTTTAAATATTGAACAAGACAATAAACGGGAATGCATTTTCTTACAT
>JAXGGS010561914.1:0-10561 GCA_035585475.1 Armandia brevis | reverse complement strand
GATCTTCCTTCGCCTTTAGATTTAGGGAAGCTGATGCTGAAAGCGGGTAAAGGCTGCCTGCTCGGAAGTTTCGACTTTGAATCTGCATTTAGGCAGATACGAACTGACGTAACAGCTCTACCGTGGGTAAACTTCCAATGGGAAGAGGACACCTACACAGAGAACTGCTTAGTGTACGGGATGAAGGACGCAATGTTCATCCAGCAGTCTGTTTCTAACACCATTGCTCAAGTTTTACAGGTACACGGCATCACAGCGATAGTTTACTGTGATGACGGGGCGATTGTCATGAAATCATCTCCAGGGAAGGATGCGGAGTTTAAGATGGCACTGGATAAAGTGCAATCATTGGGTTTCAGACTCTCGCACCATAAACTTGTTTTCCTGACATGAAAATGATGTGGATAGGCATCGAATTTAACACCATTTCTCAGACACTGTCTATCCCACAGGTAAAGATTGACGCCACCCTGACACTAGTTAAGGCGTGGCAGAACACCAGAGCGGCCACACTTTTAAAATGGCAACGTTTAAGCGGGAGACTTCAATATGCCAGCACCTGCACGTCAGGAGCACGTAATTTCACTTCCAGAATTTACGACGCGGTCAAAATTGCAGTGAAACAGGGACATGCCCCCGTATCGCAGGAGGTACAACAAGATCTTGCTTGGTTTATGAAATTTCTTCCAGTCTTTAACCCAAAACACTTCTTGAGGGAAACAGAGGTACACCACAAGATGTGTACAGACATGTCTATGGAAGCAGTTCGCCATCATCATCTAGCGGCCGGAGTGACACTGGAGAAGAAACAACCACTATTATCGAGTCAACTCATCAGATTGTTAGCGAACCTTAAACAATATGAATTTTGGCCTCCCCTCAACTTCGGCATTATTTTAGCGTTTATCTCCTTCATCCATCAGTCGAACTTGGCGAGAAGATCGGCGAACACGAAACACTCAAACACGGCGATAACATTCGGCGACATAATATTGGATCCGGAAAACACCACGCTGAAGTTTTTACTCGCGAAAACAAAAACTAGAAGCGGGAACGACCCAATCATGTTCCAGTTGAACGCCATACCCAACTCGCCGCTGTGTCCAGTGACAGCCTTCCTGGACTATATGACATACCTAGGAGACACTCCACCTCAGGATACACCACTCCTCGTGTTCACAGGATCACACCGTCCACTCAAGTTAAACTTCATCACAAAGTTTTTCAGAACGGGCTTGACCAATCTAGGGTTCAACCCGAAAAACTTCACTCTCTCCGCCGGTCAGCAGCGCTAACAGCGAAATTAGCACAGGTACAAGACCCGGAGATAGCATATCAAGGCACATGGGCCGAAAACTCAATCTGGGATTATATCGTACATTACCAGTACTTGTTCTCTCAGATCTCAGACGCGTGGACGCACCTGACCTAAACTTTGGAAGTTAATCAAGACTACAACTACACTGGGCTTTTAAAACACATACATCTACACTGGGTTTTGTGTATACTAATACTTTTATATAAAAGGGTTTTAAGCCATGAGTTGTACTCAAGATTGTTATAGTATTATTCATGCACATTCGTAAATCTATGCATGTTTATAATGTAAACATCCAGAAGAACATTATACTCCCCATCCACTGCGGAGAGGGGGAGCGGTGTTTTTCTATAGTAATGTCGTCTCTATTGATAATTTAAAGATGTTAGGGATGTGGAAGTCACAGGCAGTATATGGTTATTTGCACTCGTTTCACCCTTTTCAAAAGGTGTTGAAAGATTGTATGAAGTTTAGTTATTGATGATACATTGTTGTAATTGATAGTGTTGTGGGTTTGGAACTAGGTATATGGGTTTTATTAGTGAGAGTTTGGCATATTGTAAAATTTAATTGTAATAGTAATTTATAATATAATATAGTTGTTATTTTAATAATGTTCCATCACTCTCACGCAATGGTTATTACTCTAGTTCCAAACATTACTTAATAAATAATTTATTTATTATAATGACAACTGGTTATGTGATACTTTTCTAGATAGCACATGACATACTGATAATGTGAACAGATCTAAGACCTGCTAGTCTCGCTATAGTTTCATAAGTGTATGGAAAATATCAATATTCAAAGTAAGAATAATAAATCCTGCTCACAAAGAAGAAATAATGCAAAAATACTGTAATTTTGATAGTATTTAAGAATATAAGGCTCTCAAGGTATAATTACAAGGTCATCTATTATGAGACATATATCAAAAGACGAGGAATTTCATGGGGACCAAAGTTTCATGTTCAGTAGATTAATCGGCGCAGAATTATCATTAAAAAAATGGTCTCTGGAGTGAAAAAATGCCTATTTTAAATGTTTCTAGGTCAGGCAAAGGTCAGATACAGGTCATTTTCAAGGTTATTTGATATACATTACATGGTACGGAGTAGGATGTTACAATCATATAGATATCTCACCAGAATATAAATTGATAATGATTTTATGGTATGTTATAATTCATAAACTGCTTTTATTGTGGAAGGGCTGACCAATTAAAGGTTTTCAAGGTCAACAGACAAGGTCAAATTACATGACTCACATATCACATGACAGGGTATCTAATTCGTAACAAAGTCATGAAACTTGGTGCCCAGGACATTAATATTCACAGAAATATGTAAATAATACTGTCTCTTGGGTAATAAAAAACAACAGTTGGTACGATTTGGATTTTTGTAAAAAACAACAAGGACATTAGGTATTGAAAGTTGAACATGCATTGAATAAAGTAAGAATGATGCTAAATATATTGATTTTGATATCCTAATTTTGAAATCCTATAGTTTTATTTCTATGGACTAAAATAAATCTTTTATGCTATATATGCCTTGCTAATGCAGTATACTCCATAAAAACACCTACTACTGATGCATTTCTTAAACTTTCAAACCCTCATTTTGAGATTGTCCTTAATGCATTACTTTTATTCACTATTTTCCCATTCTTATTTACTGATAACTTTTTCCACAATGACTATTTCACTTGTCGTACATTTTGTACAGACAGTAACTTTATTGTTGCTATATGCTATATTTACTTCTTACCTCTTCTTGATGATAAATGTCAATTTATAATTAAAAACGACTAAAATTTTTAACTAACTGGAAATAATTCATGCTGCTTAACTCAAAGTAATTGACTGTCCTGGTAGACACGGAGAACCCTAATACCTCTTGTTCAGGTGAACACTCTGATATGGCATTACATGTGTACCAATATATTTTAATACAAATGTTAGTGACTAAATTATTTGGCAATTATATCAGATTGAGATTTGAAGTTGCAGGAGCAGCTGTGATTTCAGCAGTAGGGGTTGCGGGCTTTGCAGGAGGGTTTGGGGCCTTGACTGGAGGGGTTGCGGCGTTGGCTGGAGGGGCTGAGGGAAATAGAGGGAAATTGTCATCCTCATCGCTATCACCTTCTGTAAATTAATAATACATGTGAGTTCACAGTTTAAATTCCAAAGTAATTTAGTAAGAATCCATATACAATAACACATATATTATTAAGTTACATATATACATCAGTAAGAATGTGTTTAAGTAAGAGGTATTACCCTTTTCTTCCTGGTCAAGTCATCTGCATTGACATTAGTCTTGTTTGAACAAAGACATAGATATCAACAGTCACTTTCACACACTGTCATGTTTTCAGGAGCAATAGGTTTCTTTCTCAGTGTGCTGATGTTTTGTCGCTTACACTGACCTGGTGTATTTGAGCAGAGTTTAAAGACATTTTACTCTGCAGTGGTCACACATAAATGACACCAACCCGTGACAGGACCAGGACCTTTCTTCCCAGGCCGCAGGCAGTGCAATGTCAATATGCCAGCTACAGAGTTTAAACATGACTTCAACACACTCAGATCCTCAGATGTGGTTCCGTAATCCAACAAGTCAGATACTCGGGGCTCTAACTTTCTTGTGGTCATTGGCAAACTTATGAAAGTCTGTCCCTGATGAAATCTGCTTGTTCCCATGGTTCACAACCTGATCAGCCTTCATTTTTATCGCCCCACCAATCCCAACACACACTTTTCAAGTGACCACTCTCAAAATAGTGGTGGGTTGACAAGAAACCGCACATATCCTGTGTGCATGACAGGTGGAAGGTGATGCATATGTTCCTGTACTGGGAAGTGGGGCTGTCAGTCAGGAAATGAACCATGTCCAGGATCAACATGGGAAGCAACTTAGGCAGCTCTGTCAAAAAGAGAGACTTGATCAGAGTCAGGACAAACACCGAGTTGCGGGACATGACATTAGAAATATATATTAATTAAGGACTGATGTTGGAGCTCTTCTTCCTTGTAGTACACACAAGTAGAATGAAGGGTTACATATGTCGGGCTCCAATAAATTGACTGAATCTCTGTGTTTGTGCTGTGTGTCAGACAGTTCTCTGCAAAATCTATTACAGCAATACCCTCTTCAAGTGGGTGCAACTGTGTCTTTAACTCCTTGATGGCCAAATACTGGGTTTTGATCCACCAGGAGTGCTTGATGAAGTTGGCAAACTGTGCAACTGCCTCCTGCTTTAGAGCTGCAAACATCATCAGATCGCTTCTACTCCTCTACACCCTACCATTGTTCTTCTTATATTTCTTGTCCTACACTATCTAGAACCTGTTTCCACTGCCTGACTGCGACCTTGTCATCATCGGTGACAACATCAAAGAACTTGACAATCTTGATGAACTTGTCGCTCCGTGGATAGCTTTAGTGAACCTCTGCCTCCCCTTCAACCAATTTGTGAAAGTCTCACCCTCAAATGGATTTGCTATGTAGGAATGAAATTTGATGCCAAATTTCTGCTGATAGTTCAACTCCTTTCTCTTTTCGGCGTCCATCTTGCGCCCATACTTCAGTGGGCACCCTCGTTTGTGCTCAACCCTCTCATGACATCACTTTGTATGATTCAAGTACTCAAATGTATTCTTCGTACATCATATTATCTACCCCCGAATCCCCCAAGCTCCACAAATACCACTATATACATAAATACTAATAAATATAAGAGTCCTCACATTTTTAAAGAAATCTGGAGCACTAACACATATTAAGAGTAAGTGTCTCAAAAATTTCAAACATGGCTGCCACTTTAAAGTGTTCAACAATAGACAGCCTAGGGAAGAATTTCAGAAAAAACATCTTGTGTAAAAGGTGAGCATCAGTCAATAAACATGTTCTTATCCTTATAGAACATAATTTAAACAAATAAAGTAAGATCAAAGTAGACCCTATTTTAAAATTCCGAACATTTTCAGCTTGCTGTGCTCTGACAAACACCCGAAAACTTTAATCATTAATTGTTGTATGTCTGAGTTGCGTAAAATGGAGCGTTTATAATTGCATTGTAACGGTGTGCCTGCCTGGATTATGTGTAAGGGCATGTCTGGTTATAGTAGTATATGTCTTGTTGCACTCTTTCAAAAATGATGGTTTGTAAAAATGAGTTATCGGTGAATTTGCAAGTACATTTCGTGTGATTATGATTTAATCTTGCCCTAATCAAGGGTGTGTAATTCTGCCAAAGTGACAAGGACCATCCTGATTTTTTAAAGTTAGAAGTCAGGTGTTATTAGCACTGACATTAAAACGCATTTTCCGTTTATAAGTAAGCAGTTTACCCTTCTCAAAATGAAGTCCTATGGTGACAGAGCTGAGACACACCAAATTAACTCATTTGAAATGTATTTAGGCCCCATAAACTTATCAAGTTGTTTCTCAGGTTTTTTTTTCTGAAAGAAGGAGTGCGGGCAATGTAATTGTAACTATGAAAACAATTATGTGTAATAATTTCCTTATTTGGGACACCGAACCACCGACCGCTCAGTTGTCAACAACTAAGCGACTTTAGACAGCGAATATAACATTTTATGTCTAGTATATAGAAAAATGAATCCCATAGTGATAAAAATTATTTCAAGGCCTACGAGAATATATAAAAAAAAAACAGAATGCTATTGGTATAAAAGATTACCGATCGTGTAGATTGAAGACCATTTCAAGCAAAAGTACAGTAAATTGGAGAGGTCGGAAACTTCGTGATTTTACTTTTGCTCCTTAAGTACTTTCATTTTAAATCAATTTTGAATTTATAAGATACATCGATGAAGCAAGTACTACTCCTTTACATAATTACATAAACCACGCATGAATTAGCTTTAAAATTGCTTAAAGAGGATATTCAAAACAGTTGCCACTGCTGCCGCCAGAAGTAACTCCTAAAGCGGGGAAACCAAGCCTTTTACTAATTCATAATAGCAATCTCTGTGTAAAGGCTGACAGTCAGTTGAGGCATAATTGGCAATCTTTCATGATTTAAAAAATCATTTGCTAGGTTGCATAACATTATTGAATAGTTTTTCATGACACATGGAAAGAGGGGATTTCGGGTCAAATGTAGGATCTAATTGGTGAAAATAGGGCTAAATTACCTCTGATTTGGCTAATTTACACTGATTTGGAAAAAACAGCTGCTGGAACGACACACGAAAAAAAGCCAACCAATCAAAATACATTGATTTGATTTTCAGGTATGTATGAATACCCACCATATTTCTTGTAACAAATGTGTATTATTTCAAAGTGAGCACAGGGCATATTTGCTACAGCTCTGGGCCTTCTCAATCAAGGGGTTTACAATTGTATTAAATCTAACAGGCATGGGCATACACTTATGTGCTACAACAACCACTTGTTCATGCTCTGACAATGTTTTAGTTAGCAATTTTCTACAAAAAACGGAAATCGGGGGGTTTGGGCCAGCTTTTTAAAGGGAAACTACATAGGGGCGGCAGGTCTTTATTCTGTTTTAAATAGGTGTACATTTGGCTAATTTACCTCTCCAAATCAGGGTAAATTTGCCAAATCAGGGGTAAATTAGTGGAATGTACACCAGATTACACCTATCATATTATGAATTTGACACTAAATCCCCTCTTTCCTAGTGCCTAATCCACGGTATTTCCTTTTTTTATTATTTCTTTCAAAAACGATAGCGTGGCAGAGTTTTTTTAAAATCATTTCCTGAGATGGAGGGTGCAATACGTAGTTTTTTTGTTTTTTTTTAAAAGGCAATGAAAAGGGGGTGCGGACCAATGCTGGCGGGCCTGAAAAACTTTAATAATTTATGGTCCCTAATTATTTTCTATAATGATTAATTGGACTTCATTCAACACCATTCATTAATTTCAACAAGATGCCCCTAGTGGCTATCAACCTGTGTACGCCATAGTTAGTATTGTCACTTTTGGCACGTCATATGCACAATGGATTTCCTGAGAGACCGCAGTGTGTTGAGAGAAGTTTAGCAATCTGAACGTGTAAATGACTTCGTACCACTGCGTTTTTAAAACACCTTTGGTGCATGGAAATAAGTCTGCAGAAATGTACACATCATCGCATGGGAAAAAAATGCAATTTCCATGGACATTGTTATTCATTTTGATATTCTTCGCTAAGGACGGTAAGTATTCTTACATAGAAATGCTTATGATTACGCTATACGATGAAGCTGTTATTATATTCAAAACACCAGACTCCTACTACTTATAATGCACGGATTCATTGATTTACGGATATTTAATTTAGATATATATAGCAAGAACTTACTCTGGAGCCACAACTTATGTCAACCAATTTGGCATAAATATTCTGATAGGACGTGGTTATGTCACATTGTGTTTTCATTACCTGAACAGATTCTGTGTTCCTGACATCTAATCTCTTTATCTCCCACTCCTGATCACACGGTCACACCTGGCTACATACACATGCCAGGGTTGACATATAAAGATGTTTACAGTCTCAGCAGTTGTAAATTCCAATACCATTGGCTGAATCTGTTCAACCTTTTTCAATACGAAATAATTTGTTAAAAGATTAATTTCATGTTCATTGAATCCCTGCTCATAGAATGTGCTTTGACCTGAATGATCCCTGAAAGAGACATTTTAATTAATTGTAATTACTGTACACCAAAACGTTCTTTACGGACATCTTATTTCTTTGGATGGAAAGATTTTCCCAAATACTGATCCAATAAGAAGGCTCCTTTAAGTAAATTTAATGTACATATTACCAATTAGATATATATTGTTGCACGCAG
Source organism: Armandia brevis (assembly GCA_035585475.1). NCBI lineage: Eukaryota > Metazoa > Annelida > Polychaeta > Opheliidae > Armandia > Armandia brevis. Next base: position 2,403 of record JAXGGS010561914.1, on the reverse strand, counting down.
AACGGTGGTAACGAGTACTAGCTGTAGTAAAAGCAATTCACTTTCACTTATAATACCCATTGTTTTTATGAAACCCGAGCCACTTCAAAAACCGAATAGGCACATGTGCATTTCTCTGCATGCCATGTTTTTGTTTGAATTTGTAGATTCATTAATGATGAATTAGTGAATTATATTTTGCAGGCACAGCACAAGGTATTACACATTTTTCCTTTAACGATGACTTTCTGAGATCCGAAGACAATGTGACTCTAGTGTGTACAATTGATGATGCAGTGTCACCTGGAGTAAATATTTTGATAAGTCCTCCCGGGTCGGACGCTGCATGTGCATTTTTAACTACTGAAGGTCACTTTCTTGCACCATTGTGCGATTCCCGGAATATAACACTTACTAGTAACAATGGCCAATCATTGTCTCTCATTTTCCGGAATGTGAAAGGATCCGATTTCGGGGAATGGGGATGTGCTTTTTCCATTCATGACGAAGCCACGACGCTTCAGAGATTCGGTATGCAAGTCCACTATTATGAATATAAACATTATTAGATGGTTTTGGTAGATTTTATTTTGATACAATTATACAACAACTATTAACGATACCCTGGCATCCTTTCAGTAAAATCAGTAAAACCAGAAATCACTTCGACATCAATCCCCGAGTTTGGTATGTTAGAAGGTGACCAATCTCAAATCACATGTTTTGGCGACCCTGAAGCTGTACCCGAAACATTACTCACATGGTATATAAACTCGGGCCAGGTTGGTGATTCTGGCAAGGGATCTGTCCTCCTAGAACACGAATTTAACAGAGCAGACAACGATGCGGACATATACTGTGTGGCTACACAACCCGATTCTCGACATGGTGCGGACGGAGTCGCATCAGACGCAGTAAACGTCACTGTTAGCCGTGAGTATATACGTGAACTCATTTCCTCTTAAAGTTAAATCAATAAACATTTATAAGTTGAGACTAAAGGTCTACCGTGCAGATATGTGATTAAAAGTGGAAAACATTTGAATTTGTATAATGTTCCACACAACTATTTTTCAGATGCCGCAGACGGACCGGTCACAGTTACAATAAATCCCAATCCAGCTAACGTAAATGAAAATGTTTCTCTGAGATGTGACTTTGTAAATGAGGGTAACCCACCTGTAAACCAAACAAACTGGTTCAAAAATGGAGAAATATTCGTTGTATCAGACGAAAGGCCTCACATCTTTGTACCAGACACCATTCACCTTGAAGCTTTATACACTTGCTCTCTGACGAACTTTCCAATTTACTTGCCCAAACAAACAACAGATGTTTCGGACGCACTAAAATTGACAATTCATGGTAAGTGAAATATATATGCACATGTTCACAACAATATGTACAATAACGGCCTAGATAACCATGCACTGGAGCGGGCAATTGATAGCAATTCGGCCAACCACGGGAGACGGTTCGATAATGTGAAAATGTGCATGATAGTTGACGCGAATCTACAAGATAAAGTCTGTTTGTCCCAAATTTTTTTTTAAATGTGCGTATGGGTAGGGCACAGAACATTTTTTTTTTTTTTAAATTTCTGTCTGGAAAAAATTTAATTCGCCGATTTGGGTGAGAAATCGGCCTGTTTTAGGCAGTTTTTCGCGTTTGCATCGTTATATTTCCGCGGTTATTTGTTTGATCGTTCTCATATTTGAGCCAAATGTTAGGCAACATGTTAGCTTGATTCTAATAAAATTCAGAGGTTGTATCACTTACCACCTAGTTTTTATAGGCGTTTTACCGAGCGTGCCTACATTTTGAAATTTGTGTAACTTTAATCCAAAAATATTATTGCGCGAAATATGACTTGTCATATTCTATATGTGACCTAAATATAATGCCAAAGTCTTTACCAAATGGTACCATCGAAAAAACCTTTAAAAAGATGGACTTAAAAAAAACTAAATTCATATCTTCACCACGTCTTCAAGAAATTAGTTAATTTTTAAAGGTATTGTTAATATAAATGTGTGGACAAAATTTCAGAAATTTTTTTTGATTCCTTCCCTGAAAACCGAATTTCTAATTATAATCCAAATTTTGGGCTAATTTCTAACTTTATTCATAATTTTAGGCAAATTTCAATTTTTTAGTGTGATTTGTCATATTTTCTGTTGGAAAGTAATTCCAATGGACAGTACAGATATAATTCATTCAGATGAATTATACAGATAATTGATTAGATGCCATTAACATGTGTTGGTGGCTCTGCAAACTACCGGAAATTTTTGGAGATATTTTGCAATTTTTCCTAATATTTCATGTATAAATCAATCAACACCAGTGTAGAATCCTGGGGCTTCTCAGGTCAACATATAACAATAAAACTCATTACTTTGAACATTCCTGTGTTTATTAGGC
>JAXGGS010561692.1:0-10563 GCA_035585475.1 Armandia brevis | reverse complement strand
TTCCCTGAGACCAATCATCCTAGGGGTACTGAAGTACATTTGTTTTTAAATCCGCATCTGATGAGAATTTAGTTCGACGTTAAGATTCAACCGAGTTATAAGTTCAATGTAGGATATATATCGATCAAAATTATCCCCACTGTAACCCCCCGTTTTATCCCCGCTGCGCTCCCCGCTGTGATCCCCGCTGCACCCGCTGTTACCTTTTCCCCGCTGGTACCTATCGCCCGCCTTATTAGCGTCGTGTTCTAAAATAATTGTTAATAGAGTGGAAGAATTGCTGGATAAATGATAATTAATAATGTGATCAATTATGAGATGATATGTTGATGAAAATTTTTTTTAATTGAGAAAAATTGCACATAATGCCCCAAGTGACTGTCAGCCTTAAAATCATGGGTGTAGCTTAAATTGAAATGGTTGTAGCTTAAATTAAAATGGTTTTGATTTAAGCTACACCAATAATTACCATCAAGTTACCTTAAATAACATAACATATTATGTTTAGCAACATCACATCCCGCTGCCGGACGGTGAAATATGAAAATGTATGTTTTTAGTTCCCGACCACTGTGAACTAAAGAAATAAACATTTTTTGTTTCTGGTCATTTATTTTAAGGTGCAATAATCGACCTAGACCACTGGAAATATCGAGTGGAATATGTCAAATCTTTTGATTTGTGTTCAATAAACGGCATAATCTACTAAATTGCCATCTTTATACCTGGCCCGCACCCGCGCATATTGCGCCGCTTGCCGATATCTCGTTCTATATCTTCCATGATTTGATCGCATGTCATCGGGAGTTAACTATGAAGGACATTCTGCCTTCGCTTTCCCACAGTGGCCTAACCAGACAATGTTCATAGTACTATTCCAACAGTGCCAGAGTATGTCCTGCATTCTCAATATAGTGTCGAACACTTTCCAACACTGTTCTTGGCATGACACTTTCTGTGAGTCGGACACTCTCCAGGTGCATTCACTGCTCCGAATGTAGCTGTCCATTTAATAGGGAGGCTGAATGTCATGCGCAGTATTACGGCGCATTGTGACGCGGGAGATGGTAGACCACATGATAGGAACCACTGAGGCGGAACCACACATCCCCGATAGTCAGTCTTCCTTGTGTCACGTAGCAGTCAACACAGTACCACTTAGGCTAGTAACCATTAGCCCTAACTGTAAAAGCTGATAGGATGTCTGACAAGAGAACCTTAGTTTACTGCTAGAAGTGCGGCGACCGCCACAAGAGGCCAGTAGGAAAACGCTGCAAGCGAGCTGCTTCAGACACACAACTTATTCTAGGTAAAATAACACGAGTCTAAGATATTCTACGGAATACTTTATTCATACGCGATCATGACAAAAGTAATAGAAGGTGCGAAGTGTTCGGAGGCTTTCCGCTAACTAACGGTTATTTAAATTTCAAATAAGGGTGTTAGAGAATTGGCGGTTACTTCGGGGAATCACATGATAGAGATAACAATGATCTCTGACCAATTCGTTAATCCGCCGGGAGTAACAGATGACTGGTGCGGGTCACTCAGGTGTGACCACGAATGGTGTCACTAGCATCGTGGTGCAGCAACCACGCCGTGACAAACACCGGACAACTAAACACGACATAAACAAAGACGCATACATGTTAAACAATACACAGACATTACAAACATCGACAATATATTTTATTGTTCAACACAACTTCCCCGGGTCGAGGAAACCCTAGCTCACAGTTTCAAGATATCACGGAACTGAGAGACCAGATGAAGCAGCTACAAGCAGATATGCCCGCCTTACTGAACCAGAAGACTAAAACAAGGAAGAAAACAGAGAAGAAGAGGAAAGAGAAAGAAGAAGACACATCGGATGACGACTGGGACAATAGTCTAGAATCGGACGACCAGACGGAAGATCTCACAGAAACATCCGATGCCGATACAATCCCGTCCTCTGGAGACTCTGACGATTCTGAAGAAGAGACAGTTCAGAAGAGCAAAAGCCAGAAAAAGAAAACGAAGAAAGAAAAGATAAAAAAAATGAAAAGTGGCTTACATCGTGGGGCGGGTCACAAGTGTAAAAACCAGACCACATGGCCCCAAGAGCAGATAATCCGCGGCAACGGGTACACGCCTCTTTGGCCAAAGCCCGCGAAGAAGGTGACAAGGTTCTTGGCATGATACTTTCTGTGAGTCGGACACTCTCCAGGTGCATTCACTGCTGTAGCTGTCCATTTAATAGGGAGGCTGTATTGATTTAGTTCTCTTACACATGTATTTGTGCATTGAGGTAGAGCTACAGGGAGAGTTATTCACGATGGCTTATATTGGTTAGACATACTTTAGAGACTATCTAGGGAAAATTCTCAGGCGGCCATTAACCTGAGAGTAATAACATCATCCACCAGTACCTCCTCTGCGCCATTAAGCCGGGATACACAGAGAACAGTCCCGGGAGAGCAGCGCATGGGGCGTCAGTAAACAATCATGTAAACAAGGCTGCTGAACGCTGGGATCTCTTGTGGTGGCGCACCCCACAAACCATTGCGCCATTAAGAGATAATTGTAAATAAAATGTTCATATCCGCTCACAGGTATAAATTGTCAGGATACACCGAGAACAGTCCCAGCTAGTCACGGAAGAGCAGCGCATGGGGCGTCAGTAAACAAGCATATAAACAAGGCTGCTGAACGCTGGGATCTCTTGTGGTGACGCATCCTTCAAACCGTGCATAGTGCCGAGAAATACATAAATATAACCTCTGGGCTAAGCGCGCCCGCACAGCACCGCTCCGCGCACAGAATTACAGCGAGCAGCTGCTGCCCCGAGCTAGTTACAGTGTGTGCGGTATTTATAGTCTGCCTCCCTAATCCACACGTGTGTGTTAAACGGCCAGCGAGAAGCTCAGTGTCGGTGCTCGGGTATTCAGTGCTTGGGACTCCGAGTGATGGAAACTATCGAAAACGCTGGTATTCGGGCGACTAAACCAGAAAACTTAATAATTGATGCCTTGCATCCTCTCATCCGGACACTTGGTTTGCGATACTGAACACTGAGAAGCGTCTGATCCAGCAGTCGAAAACGCTGAGGAAATTAGCTGTCCGGGTATCGGGGTAAGTTGTTCACAAAGGCAGACCACTGAGCCTGTGCGATTATCCTCATGCACTGGTTCCAAATGTATTTGGTACGCGTATATATGCATACATGTATTTATATCCCTGTTTAACTTACAGTATAGGTCCTACAGTATATGACAGGCGTGCTAAACAAATATAACGATAGTTATTCTTGGCGCACATCTTGTTAGTGGACACCTAGCTAGAGTGTCACAGATTTAACGAACTTGTTAAATAGCGATGTTGATTACAAATGGACCAAAGATTCAGATATTGAAATTTAGTGAAGTGACATTTCTTTGTTGACTATGTTATAGACTACCGCCATGGCATTTTAAAATTGAATTACTTTACTGAGACTAGTTTATCAGTTGGCACACGGTTCTGAGATACACTGACGATTCCATGTCATTTTGTAAATAAGCATGCTTATTATAGTAGTCAGACGGTGTGAATCCGAAATAAATGATTTTGGATCACTTGTTTTCAGACTAGAACTTGAATATTATCTAACAATAATCAATGTTAATACCACACATGGCTAACTTCTATTCTTTTTATCTTCCAGATTAATAGCGTTATAACCGGGGACAGGTGTACCAGTAGCACCATGGCCTCACAGCCTGATCTTGTCGCTCTGTTTGAGTGTCCCATATGTTTTGAGTCGTACCGCGACCCGAGGATACTAACCTGTGGCCACCAGTTTTGTCTGCAATGCCTGACTCCGCTTGTAAAAACGCATGGTAAGTAACCATGGAAATAGTGTTTTAGTACCACCTGGCCTGTGCTCAACAAATAGACTTTTTGTACCTTCGAGAAGGACTTAATATAACATTTTCCTGACAACAGCTATTTTGTAGAGCAGACCCTACTTGTAAACACAGTCGGGCAAAACCGATATAACACATCTGGTGTATGTTTCTTCTCTCTCGCTACAGGCATGACAACTTTCAAAAGTAACTGTTGCGAAATTGTGAGTTCAAAATGACACCTCTTTATTTATGCACCGATGCCTATTCCACGTCACCCGCATGAATATATAAAAACACGTGGCTACGTCATCACCAGAACCCACGCTATATGAGTTGTGTATGCATATGGTGTATGTTATCGATTATATTTTACAGGTAACCAGAAGGAGGTTGTGTGCCCCTCGTGTAGAGGGAAGACGAAGCTGGACAGACAAGGGGTGGCCGGCCTCGCTCGTCCGGTCCTCATGAACGAGATCCAGGACAAACTATCGCAGCTGACGATGTCCGACCCTTGCCTGAACCTTTCCCAGGACCCGCCTCCTCCCGGTCACGCCGCCTGTGACGTGGAGATGTGGCTGTGTAACGGCTGCCAGCGTCCGGCGACCTACTACTGTTACCAGTGTCAGAAACGTCTGTGCAAGCTCTGCCGGGAGAAACATTCGCGGGTGCCCAAGTTCTACACGCACAGATGTGTGACCATTCTGCCAGGTCTCTTCTGCTCGGCTCACTCAGGTAAGGCATTTTCTTAGGCAGAGAGAGGTGAGAGAGAGAGAGGTGTCAAGTATAGAAAGTACCCATGGCATTAGCGAAGCAAACCGATGTGAAAACAATGGAAGTCTCAATCTATCGATACATGAAAATGATTTATGCATTGTCTACACGTGTATATTGTGCTCAGTTAAGTGTTAAATGCTATTCACTGAAGCGTAATTTACAGCCTAAGATTTGTCATTATGTTCTGTTCATCGTAAAATGTATTGTAGATGCGTTCAAGTTGATGATAAATTACTTTTTTCTATTTCACAAGAAATGCATAATGTTTAATTTCATTCACTTGATATGAACATTTTTGTAAATGGATCTGTGCAGGTGATGCTGTGACTGAGTACTGCCATCAATGCAAAACAGGAATTTGCTCCACATGTCTGATGGACAACCACGTGGACCACAACACAGCGGACTTATTAACTTTGTCCGAGCTAAAGAGGGAACAACTACTAAGGTAAGCACATTATGATAATATCTAATATCAAATATGATATTAAAACGGGTCAGATTATATTAATCACGGGTCTGAGATAAAGATAGGCAAAGTGATCCGTTTTTAGTGTTCCCTACGTTTTGGTGTAAGCGGTTGTTATAAAATACATACTAAATTGATCATTATTATTCATGCCAGGTTTGTGGAGAAACATCAGGCCAAATTAACTCCAGTGAGCCCGGAAACATTATCCAGAATCGAGTCGACGATTATGCGGGTGAACTCCAACAGACAGAGGTTCCAGAACAAGATGCGCCAAATATCCGAGTCACTTAAAGAATTCGTCGATATTCTGGGTAATTTGTATTTGAGTATAATTTATAAAAGAGGCGCTTTGAGCCATGCCCATGCCATATATACTTGTGATCTTTTTATTCTGGCTATTTACTATGGAAGCTTTAATCAACGTGTTTTTTTTTGCATCAGGTAAAACTGCGGCTGAACTGGACAGTAAGGTTGACACCGACCTGGGCCGGATGTCCGCCATCACGTCTGTCCTCGTGGACAGCGAGGCGGGGATCGCCGCTACTCGCCGTGAGCTCGCGTCTGCGCACTGGCTACTGTCGGCCACCACGGACGCGGAGCTGGTTCGCGGCAGCAAGGAGCTGCTCAACCGGGTAGAGAAAATGAGAGAGGTGCCCGACCTACCGAAAACAGTGACCATCAGTAAACCAGAGGTGAGTTACACGGCAGACCCGGCTATGTTATCTGACCACGCAATTTGCCACTCACGGATTAAGTCGTAACTGTTTGTCCCGTGATAATGTTACATTCATCCATCATTGTCCACAATGTATGTGGCTGATAAATACTATCGTTCCCTGTCCATTCAAGCATCTTTTAGTGCTCATCATAATGAGTGTTTTGGTATTATAGGTACAGGAGGAGTTTTGGACGTTGGTAGACAGTATTAAGAGTTTGATAAAGCGCGTGCCAGTGACGTATAAAGAGGAGACTATAAACATCCACGATGAAAGTTACGCCGAGCTGACGTCCAGTTTACTGGAGTACGACACCGAGAAGCTGAAACAAGAGCTGGCTCAGGCAGTTGACATGGAAACTCTCGTTAAACAGGTGAATTAAATCCCGCGCCTCCATCTCTCGCGGGATTTATAAGCGAATTCAACAAATACCATCCTGTTCTTACACTCTCAAAAAAGTCAATTATACCTTTCTAGTTTGATTCTAGTATTGTTATTTGAAAATGAACTCTGGTTTACTCTTTAAACATATTCATTACAAAATTTTGCCTAGCTTTGTAATTCTCAACCGTAGGGAACGTTTTATTGACTTGAATATTAAAAACTCTCATCTTGAACATTCTTATTGGTTTACATTGTATATTATTATTGTCACTAATGTATTGCGGTTTACATTGTATATTAGTATTGTTACTAATGTATTGCGGTGTTATTTAGGTGGCCAACAGACCAACCCCTGATCGAGGCAGCAGCCCGGAATCAGGCGGTGCTGCAGCTCAGTTCGGCGAGGACGAAAGTAGTTTATCCGCAGCGGAAGCCAGCGCCGAGCACGCTAATTCACCACTCACACCCTCCTCCAAGCGCACGGCCAAGCGTAAACGTCAGAGAGCCAAGAAAAAAGCCCAGGCCAACAGCTCCGGGGAAGCTGCGAGCGGGGGTGATCTGCCCCCCTTACCTCACCCAGCTGCTGCCGATCCGGGGCTCTCCTTATCTCATCCGGCGCTCTCTTGTTATGAAGATGTCTTCCTGCCAGGCGTTGCGATGTCCGACTTCCCAACTCTAGCTGATCCGCAGCCTAATCCCGAAATGACGTCAGGCCTAGAGGGTGCTGCGGCAGGGTCAGAGGTTAACGTCTCGGCCTGGGCCACGCACGTGGCCGCTCCAACCTCGAGATTCGCAATGAGAGTCGCAGATATCAACACACAGGTAGCATGAATTGTGTACATCTTTGTTAACGGTAATATTCATTAATGTCGAAATCAATTAAAACTGACCTCATACGGGTCAGTAGGCACGATTTAGGCAGGGATTTATCATTTTTGACATGTCATTTAGGCTTATCGTCAATATTCGCACGTTTTGCCCTGCATCTACCCTATTGTTTCATATCGCTTCTTCGCCAATGCCTAAGAAGGGTTACAGGCTTTTTAAATATCCATTGATTGTCGATAATACAATTATAACGTTTGTCACGTATTACAACTATATTACAGGCAACCAATTTTTGCCTGGATAAGAAACACAAACAGGTTGTGTTGAGAGTCGGACTGCGACACGCCCCAATTAAAGTTTACTCTTATGATGGTATGTATACATGTACATCTTTTTTTGAAAGCTGTACATTCTACCTTTTAAAAATTACAAGCTTATTATTATCCCTCTACTCATCAATTTTGTGTGGTTAAAGATGCCGGTTCTTATATGATACATGAACCTGATATATCATGTGATTGGGGGATTTATAGTTCCATTTCTGCTGTGTTTCAGGTGTTTTGGTGCACCAAATAGAGGGAGTGCATGAATTGTTGCACTACAGCATCGACAGAGGCATGTGCGTCGATACCAAACGTGACCTGTACGTTTTTGCTAGTGAGTCGGGAGGGGGCGCTGTCGTCAGGGTCAAATGGGACGCAAAGAGCGGAGCCACGGTGAGTCAACAGTAAAACAATATATTAATCACTTTAAATTCATATATACGTAGTTTTAAATTACATTTTAAGCATAACCTCACTAGAGAACAACCAGTTGTCATCTTATTCTACCACGTTGTGACTATGGATGTCCTTTTTGAAATATCCTTATATTAATGCTATAACGTCCTATGATAATACAAATTTATGAAGAAACGTTCTCTTTGGGGGAGGACCTCTATGTTTATGGGTTTCTGACGTAATATTTAGAATGCGTTTATACCAGTCGAGTTTTACTAAATAATCTGATGACACGAGAATATGCTATCAACAATTTCAATTTGCTTCGTTCCAGGACGTCACGCCTACGCGTGAAGACATCATGGACGTGGCCTATTCTGAAGAACTGGATAGATATTACGTCACACAATTACTCGGCAGAGAGATTATGGTTTATCATCCTGCACACATGTTGGTGATGCAGAGGTACACGCCGGATGTGGATCCCACTGATTTCCCCATAGATCTGGGTCACGGGTTTCCCTTCTACGTCAGCACGGGCGTCATCCACAGTCGTCCTGTACTACTCGTTAACGATTACCATTCTGGCGCCATCTGTGTGCTCGACTTAACTCAGGTTAGTAGTATATAATGTTATCTTACTACTTTCGGTGACAGAGACGTTTTGCGTGATTTATTCTATTTTGCGTTTGTTTTAGAACAAGAGACAAGATTGTTATGTTTTATAAATTAATGGGCAAACATGTATAAAGTTGTATACCTATTTTCAGGACGGAGAGTTACTGAAGCGATACGGAGAGTACGGGATGGAGTCAGACGAGATGATTAACCCCATGTCAGCAGCTGTCGACCACCAAGGTCGTCTGGTTGTCGTAGACAACGGAAACGGAAGACTGGTAAGTCATTGGTCCGACTCCAGAGGACACCACCACAAGGTGCTGATGAAGGAAGAGACGTGTACCAAGCTGTATAGGACAAGGAGCCCCCCTCTAGCCGTAGGCATAGACACGGAAAATAAAATCATGGGACTGAACTTCTCGGAATATGACGAATGTAATCCTAGTGCCATGAGGATAATCCTATTCAAACTTGAGGATTAAGAGAGCGCTTCGAGGTTTATCTTGTTCAAACCAGAGGATTATTAAATAAAACGTATATATATTCCTAGCTATGAACATGATACAAATTAGGCTGCTAATTTGCCCCAACATATATATAAGTGCATGTAGTCTGGTTAGAGCCAAATTGAATTTCCAATTTAAAATATATTTATTTACCGTATCAACATACTCATATCTGACATAGGCGCACATGTAGGTATATCATGATTTGCCTTATCACTATAAGGGGAAGCTTGTAATTCCTAGACAATAAGGATTTATGCTAGATCCTATTTGATTATTCTATGTATAAGTGGGCATATCAGTGACGATTATTTCTTCTGGATTTGGATGTATCTATGCAAAAGTGATCTTGTGTTATTTGAAATATATCATATTTAAAGAGATTCTCGACAAGCCTTTTCTGTATCAAATACATATAGTTACTTTCTAGTTAATTAATGTAACGCAAACCTAAAACAAACGAACTCTGGGAACGACGAATTGACACGTCTACACCGTCTTTTTAATATAACACAGGTTGCCTCATAGAGAAATGGATGTAACCAGAAAGGGTTGAAACATTAGCGAACATGGGTATAATGACCCGCGCGCTGACAAAAAATATAAAAGTGAATCATCTACATGATAGACTGCCTATAGAGAGGGGTCGCTACTCTGGCGTGCCACCTGATGAAAGAATGTGTACCAAGTGTGACGTAGGTGATATTGGTGATGAATTACATCTTTTTAGATGTGAACATTTCAAAACCATAAGGGAAAGCCTGATCCGTGAATTATCCGGTGAGGCCTGCTTGAACCCGGCAGTCGTTCCCCTGTCATCCGACGATGATATAATTGCAATGTTGAAGAGCGATGACCACTTAATCAATAAAATGATTTTTGTTTATTCCGCAATGAGGGAATATCAGTAATATATACACAATGAAATAATATGTAGCATGCACTATATTATGTATAGTTTGATTTCTTTATTTACGCCATGTATTTCTCTGTACCGAGTTGATGCTGGAATAAAGAATATTACAAATTGAAATTGAAATTGTATGTTTATGTACGTTTGACTTATTAATAAAAAAACAAATTGTCATTAACTTCCTGCGTGTGCAAACACTCATTAGATGGATACTTGATAACGATCAAACAGTTAGGTTATGACATCAAACAAAGATTGTTAATCCTGTGCCAGCACAGCAACAATAGAAGTAGATTCTGATTAAGGACACCGGTTTTCCGCAGTTGTTGATATACATCAGAAGTCAATGGACATCATCACATAATCAGCGGAAATACAATAGCGCTGGGCCAGATAGAACGGTCGCAGCGAGAGGTCGGGGGAAAGCGGTGAGGGAAGAGAATTGCAGGGAGGAAGTATATAGAATATGAACTGGGTTTGCATTGGGAAATTGTATGTTCCCTTTAGTGTTTAGGCTCAATAAACTATTACCCTGATTCAACTTGTCATTATTATTGTTATACCTAGTAACAACATAATTCGCAATGTGTTTTACCCCCAAACGTGTAGGAATACAGTGTTCGTTTTAACTTAGAACTGCTTTCACAGACATACATATGTTAACAGACATAATTTCATGAAGAAATGATAAGGCCCCATAAAGTTAATAAAATGTTTCTCAGGTTCTTTTTACCCTGAGAAACGGCGATGCGGCGGGCGGCTTC
>JAXGGS010561581.1:0-10563 GCA_035585475.1 Armandia brevis | reverse complement strand
CAGGATGCAAGTAACCATGAAATAGAAGAACACCTCTTATTCAGCACAACGGCAAACCCAAATATATATGATTTATTCTGAATAATCACTGGAAAATTTTCAGTATAAAACATCTGACCCATGAATAACAATGTTAGTTAAATATCAGTCAGCCATGATTCGTATATATTAGAAATATCGATACATGCAAATGTGATTATGAAAGTTATATTTTTGTACAATTGGCTCAGCCGATGACAACATCTATAAACCTATTACAGAACATTAAGTCATATACTTAATTAGATCTCCGATGATGATCAACATCTCTTTTAGATCCGCAGTATAAAAAGGCTTTAATGCACGCAGTATATAATTATCTGGTAATCTGTCATATTTATTTGAACATTTATGTACAAGTAACTAATTATATTTCACGATAAGCTAAGATGGGTTGTTACCTGGAATTACTTATATAGTGGATACTTGTACTTTGACTGGGTACGTGTCGTTGAGACACTTTATACAAATGTATAACTGAGTAAAACTAGACAAACTTGTTATGAGAGGGATGCACAGCAAGGATCGGCTCGAAAGGTTTTTTTGGGTACATTATATATCATGATAATTTTTTCAATTAAACATGATTGTCCGGGCACGCTGTAGCACGCTCACTTGATACGTTATACGTACCGCCTAAACAATCAAGGCAAGACCTTCATACTTCAGAACAACTCATGTTTAAAATACTTTAAAGTTCAGAGACAACTCTCATGCACATCATAACGTTTTCATTTCTGTAAACCCATCCATGATCGCACACACGTTGTTCAGAAGCCATATCATCTCTGAATATAGTCAGCATTCTTGTAATTCAATCTATTAGAATTCCCCAGTAAGTCCTCTAATTAACACAGAGAGTATTATCATAATACTGATGTCTTTTACGTCCTGGTGCAATCGATCCTTTGTTTGAAGTCGTGAATTTATATATTTGATGAGATATAATATGAAGTTAAGTGTCACCCCACACCCATTGTGCACACACTGAAAACGCTTAAGTGAAAGATATCCGATATGTATATCTTAGTCGGTGAATTGTTTTTTGTTCGTCACTGCTCGTTAGCAATCCAAAGTATTCCTCGATGAATAGTTAATTCATGAATCACATCCGATTCATTGGAGATGAATTAGTCCTCTATCGATCGATGCAATTTGCGAAAACAGTGATTAGTAATGCTCGAACAGTCACTATTTTACATGTCTTTGTTGCAGAAGCACTTCACTATAGACAAACAAAACCATCTGATTCACCGGCGCCATCATAAATTAATCCATTAACGTCCTGGTTTAGAAACAGGTTGCTTCCTCCTCCAGCCCATCGATGTCACGAAACGCATTATTAACCACCTCCATCGAGTGTCGATGCCCTTCTTTAATTTCATCGTAGTGATTATCGTCTATTAAAGCATTTGTATCATCAGTGTTTATTGGCTCATCTTGCATGGGTATGACTGTGGTGACGGGAGGGGAGGGGGTGGCCCCTTGCAGGTCGCCCTCGCTCTCCTCCGGGACAGAGTTGAGTATTACCCGGGAGCTGGGCGGGTAGGTGACCGGTGCCATACTGGACTGTGGCATCGCCTCAAATCCGTAGGTGGGGTTTGTGAAATCTGTCATCGGGGGAGGGGGAGGGGGTGGTGGCGATGGCGCCATATATATGGGCGGGGGTGGGGACGGCTCCCTGGTCTCCGCGGCTAGAGGGAAGGGGGGCGGCGGACTCTCCGAGGCAGGAGAGCCCAAAATATCATCGTCATCGTCGACGATTCCGCCGCCTTGGCCGGAGACCATTTGCCCGCCGATAAGAATGGTGTCATCGACGAACCCAGGAGTCTGAAAAACCCTCCCGTTCGAGGACTCGCTCACAATCCCTGCAAAATAAGAGACTCGGTTCAATGAAAATCAATAACGGAGGAACACTCACTACACTAGAACTAGAGAGATAAGATAAGATAAATACGCGCCACACAGTAATGTATGACACTCTCAAGTCTCTCTTTGATTAATTAGGTCTATAAAATTCCCCTGTCGCATGCACCTGCATCGGCTTAACATATTACAAAATCGTATTAAGCAATATTTATGATACTAACCGCTGGTATTATCATCGTCGAGCTCTTCACCTACATGCATGGTTTTCTCATCTTCCGTCATTTCTACAGGTTTAGACCAGTACCCGGCTTCTGATGACTCCTCCTCCTGTTTATATATGTCCGAGCTAAGCTGTCCTTTCGACAGGACCGAGGCAAACTGATTTTCATCTGTATCTTCAAGTATATCACTTGCATCTTCATCTTCCTCGTCTATTATAGGGTTGCTCGTAAATCTATGGGAGAGATCGCCATTAGTACTTACAGAAAGATGAATACCTAGGATGATCGTATCATTTGATATCTTATCTACATATACATTTATAACATACATCAATCATCATTACCCAAACAAGCAACACTGTGTATTTAATACTTACTTTGCATTAAAAAATGCATTTCCAATAAAATCGGGCATGTCCTTCGAAGATTTTTCCTGAAAAAGAAACAACAATCAAATATATTAAGCTTCATTTTCGAGACCGAATAAATATAATCTTATGCCGGATGGAGGCGTCTAAAATAATTAATATTATGGTCGCTTTGGTTTTTCGATCCCCGAGCTTTACGAATTCATTAGAGTTAGATAAAATTTGGATACGAAGTCAAATAAACAGAATCCCATGTCCAATTAAGTTTCTAGACGAGCACAAATTATAGATCGCGAGGCAAGACAAACATCCTAGCATAACATGTGGTCAAAAAGAAGAATATGTATACATGATCATTCTCAACACAACTATATGATATATGGTGAGTATGTATCAGTTCAAACACAACGTACAATAATGCTTTAATTGCAACCTATTGAATACATCGATAGCATTTACTGGAAAACACCCTTACGTACGAGATCAGGAAGTTTAGTTTAATTACCTGAAATTTCCAGTTGTAAGGATCCGTCACCGTTCCGTTCGCATGTGAGTAATGACTCTTCAAGGTCCCGTCGCCAAAGTCCGGTGGTGGACCCTGGTATGCCGCCACCTTCATGTAAGAAGTGCAGTAATGTGTTATACAATATACCAATACTTCGTCAAATTAATAAGCAAATAAACAGATGGAAATGTGGGTTCTTGCAATGTGTATTCATAAATGTCACATGTCAAAGGATCATACAAGAAAGAAGGATTCACTTACCGAGCCATACATGGACGGGTCTACGGTTGGAGGGGCGTATATGATAGGTATTGGAGGTTCAGCCGGTTTTGGTCTGAGAAAAAAAAGTGGATGATTTTGTCAAATGTCAACTTGTATATTCAATGTATAATGGCTTTTATATTCAATATACATTCGCTGTTAGATATATCTGATCTGGAATGCCCTTGCATTATTCAACAATAGCAAGTGCGTACGCATAATATGACAAAATCTTACTTTTCGCTTCTCATGCAACATCGAGCTATAAGCGCCCCAATTAAAGCTACGATTAAAGTCCCGCCAACAGAAGCTGCAATTATAACCCATGTTTCTATTCCCGAATCTGGGGGAGTTGTTGGCGCGACTGTTGTTGTTGTTGACGGTGTGGTTGTGTCGGTTGTTTTTGTTGTGTCTGTTCCTTCAGGAGGTTTGCTTGTACTTGTTGTGGGGCCTGTTGGTGTTGGCGGCGCAGTGATGTCCATGGAAGTTGTGGTTGGCGCTAGTGTTGTTGTGGTTTCAGTGACGGTAGTTTCCGGCTCTGTTGTGGGTGGTATGGTTGTCGGTGGAATAGTTGTTGGAACTAAAGCTGCAAACGTACATGATTTATGTTGACCCCAATAATTCAAATATTTACTAGTTGACGAGATATACAAAATATATTTAAAAAACAGCCGGTACACGGGGATGCTATCAAAACTACACCAAGCAAACTTTAAAAGTTATAACTTGCCTATAAATGAGGTGGTATCTGCTTCAGCCGAGGTGTACACATCAACATTTGTCATGAAATTGGAAGCGTTACAAATAAAGTTTATATATTCTCCTTGCATGTCGTGAGTAATAGTCAATGTTTTTCCAGTCACAAAAGACGAATCTGTTGTATTTGTTATCCAAAAATAATTAGCTGGATCAGGTGTAGGATTCCCTTCAGCAGAACATTCTAAAACGTCATCAACTTCTAGGATTGCAGGTACCTGATTTCCTCCTTCAAGTGTAATCACCACATTCTCCACAGGATCTACATGTACGGCAATAGTAAATCGTAATACGTTTGAATAATCTAATGGGTAAATGCGATATGCTTTTAAAATCTCAAACAATATGCTAAGTAAAAGTATTTAAAGGAACTCACATTGTATATCGAATCCCACATCACAAGACTGTATCACTGGGAAAACGGGCTCAACAGGATCCAGTTGTCCTCCTACAGTCCCGATAGGTAAATCTGGTGGTTGTGGAACTAAACCTATGGCACTACAACTAAATATCTCATCTGTGCTTCTATCCAGGTCAGTAAATGGTCCGACTTGGATAACAAATTCCACCGTTCCATCATTAGTATCGTATGAAACGTTGGTGAATGGTATTGATCCTGTCGAGGACGTCCAGTCTATAACTGGTGGCCAATCTCCTCCAAAAGGTAAAATACAGGAGATTTCTGTAGGAAATCCAACTGCACTACCCGCAATTGGGGGACATTGTGCCGAGGGGGCTGGAAGTAGAATTGTAGCAAATGTGACAATTGTATATAGTTAGGAATAAACAAGTCAATGTGTTTATCCTAAATATATTTCAGGTCAGATAAACAATGTGTCTGGTGATTAATGGTCGGCGTTTGGGTGCCGTCGGCAATTCAATTGATGAAAGGAACAGCGCAGAGATTGCTGCCCCTCTGTTTTTGTTAAATTCCTGCAACGCGAATCTGCTGTTGAAACAACAAATATTATTATGATTTTGAAAAAGAGGGGGCCTTTTTTACTTTTACTTTTCGGATTCACCAGGAATTCGGGAGGATGGCAGGTGCGCAAATCAGGGTACGGCAGATGCCTTTTTGTTATTATATTTGAAGTATTTGACACAATTTTAAGGTTTATAGGCATATTTGCAAACGATGGGTGGGGCTAGTGTTGAGTGAGAGTGTGTTTGGGAATAATTTGTTCTTCCTTTGATTCTTGAATATGGGGCGGCCGGTATTTTATTCTAAAATGACTGAGAAAAAGAGGGGCGGGGGAATCAGGCACACGTGAGGGGGCTGAGAAAAAACTCACTCAAGTTAATGCAGCCTAATTTTTTAAATTTTAAATCATAATAAAAAAGGGAGTAAGTAGAGGGGGCCATGTGGGCGGGCTTGAGGCACAATTGATTAATTTTATGTGGCCTCAGTCAGATAGAGAAACAATTCCCCTGAACATCGGATAGGTAAGGGGCGGCAAATTACTTTTATGGTGGTGGGATGTAATGGTCATAGCACTCGTTCTAGACAATAGTACTGCGGTTACTACGGTACGCGCTTATATTGCTGGAAACCAAGCTGACATTTTCTTTATCCTAAGACAACCGCGATGTTGCTTCCCTTCTTTCGAAAGAGTCTGTGAAACTTTAAGTTAATCTGATATCGCCACGCAGAAGCTTACCCACTGTTACGACATATGCCGATTGTGTCGTAACTATATCCGCCGATGCCTGGAATTCATACGTCCCTGCTTGTTCCAATAGCGGGTAATTAAATTGGATTGACATCTGCGTATCGAATTGAACGGAACATGTGAATCCATCTTGAAAAAGTTGAAACATGACACACTCAGGATTGGTAGCTGCAAAGACTGTTGTTGCCATAATGCTGCCAGCAGAAAGTCCTGGTTGGAAGTACGCAAAGCTGCCTTGATTGGTGCCTGGGACGATCTGCCCTTGTAGAATCCGAGCCTGCGCGGTTTCATTGGCAATTAGCACCATATTCGAGGGTCCTAGCGCAATTTGCCCACGAGTTACATCATATAACAAACTCCCTTCAAATAGAAAGAAGAGACTTCTTTACAACACGGAACTACATTTTAACATTGTAATTGCCAAGACGAAATTATTAAACACGGATTGTCAGTTTGGAAAATTCATATATCGAAACAGTTAATTTGAAATAACGTCTTACCCACGACTAAGAAGTGTATCCACATAGGCATCTTATTGATTTCACGGTTAGCTCATCAGGTAAAATGAAAGAGTTAAAACTTTCAAATTGGTAACCTTTCGGTCTTATTCCTTTAATACCTATGCCTTTAATTATCTCACAAGATACCGAACAGAGTTCGTGAATCATGCGGATGATCTGTAAGGTCCAACTACAGTTATACGCTGATGCGCCCGTCCGCGAGCGTCGAGACCGGAGAGAGCACGTGCGCGTGCAACTGATAATGATTTCCCTTGTAGTGAATAACCACTTAATCCAGTTGATATGATTAGTCTGCAAACGTATTATATATACCTTATATTTCAAACTTGCATTGTTTTAACTCCATAACACCAAACAGTGTTTACATACATGAACATCCAAGAAGTCATTTTTGAGGATTAATTGATGGTTTCGTATAGCTATCAAATTTGGTGGCGGTGGTTGGGGGGCCATGTTCGAACAGTTGAACTGTCTTGGTTGCTTTGAGTAGTATGGTACATTATTAAACTTGAGACAGATTTTCATATATGTTTATATTTATCAGGGCACGTAAACTTAATTAATGGGTTATCAAGCCCGTCCGCAAGTGCCTAAGACCACCACGCATCCCTTTTTATTGTAATCAGCTGGGTTTTCCAGCTGTATGGGTCACCCACCAACGCCTCGCGTAACAACGCATCTATTTTGAATAAAATCTCGTTGTTTTCAAAAGTATATGAACCTCGTTTAGATTAATAAGAAGAGCTTAGTTTCAATTAACCCTATGTCAATTTTTGAAAATGAAGTATCAATTACCCTTTAAAAAGAAATTCCAGTTTTGAGGGCAGGCTACAATTTTAGCTCAAAGCCATTTCGCGAGTAAATTATCGTATCATGCACCATTTTCCCGGAACTCTGTTTCTATTTTAGATGATGGTGCAGTATCCACATTAACTCAAGATACCGTCTAAGTATTATTTAAATGTTATTGATAGATACCGTACCGTCATTCAGGAACAATTGAATAGAAACCTGCTGCAACCCCTTTTCAGTAACTGCCGCGAAGTACCCAGCGTAGTAAACAGAGAACTAGCTAGGGCTGCATGAAATATATCAAATAGACCCTCAGCCCCGCCCGCACGGGCCTGAGAATCCCCCCCCCCCCCGCATCCCTCCTTTTTATTTGAATTTGTAAAAAACCCGCACCTGCCGCACCCTTTTTCAGAATTAAAAAAACAAACAAACTGCCGCACCCGCCTTAATTCACAGCTTCTTCTCCCCTATTTCGAGCAAAAAACGCCGAAAAATGGAAAAAAAGTCCCTTTTCGAAAAAAGGAACCGCGGTACCCCCCTGTTTCATTTCAGAAAAAAACACCTGCCCACTGTCCCTGTCAATAATAAAAAAAAAAAAATCCCTGCCGCCCGCACCCCCTTCTCAAGCAAAAAAATCGCTTGAGAATCTAATCATCGGCTGGGTTTCCTAGCATTAGGAGTTACTTCGGGCGGCAGAGATAGTTTTATAGGTCTAATTCTTGCTATTTAAGAGCAATTTAGAACCTAATCCATATAATCTAGTTAAAGTTTAGTGCTTATTATATCGATTAATCGCAAAAGATCATACTTATTACAATATTAAAGTATTTTAAGAGCCAAAACTAATTTTAAGAGTTTTAGACCTCTCTGATTTAGTCTACATTTTCGTGAAAGAGTCTTTTATCTATGCGATTCTTTCTCTTTCAAATTTGTAGTAATATCCAAAGAAATTATATCATAAGGTAGCTTTGTGAATGCTCTTTATGATGGTATTTTAGTTTTTTTTATCTGATGCTTATGAAAGGTATTATTTGCATTTAAAATTTGGTTAGTTGATAGCAACCGAGCGGTCGGTAGTTCGATAGTCTATATAAGGATGTTATGCACTGAGGTGTTCATTGTTACACTGCGCCAACTACCGTAAAAAACAATTAGGTCCGTCTAGTTACCCTTATCATCGTGACGTCATTTCATTCATGAAATACTGTCTGAAATTGACGAACTGACCAATAGGGAATAGGGACCAAAAAGGATGATCGACAAAACTGATCCATACATAAATTAACGCATGTAAACAACTTAGGCTGCATAAAATTGATAAATTGGTTCTCAGTTTTTTTTCGGCCGAGAAGGGGTTGCGGGCGGCAGGTCAAGTTTTTCATTTTTTATTTTCTTTTTTGCAAGGGTCGGTGCGGCAGGTTTCTTTTTTTTTAATTTACGGAAAAGAGGGTGCAGCAGGTTTTATTTTAATTTTTTCGCCAGGATATCGGGGGTGCGGCAGGCTTTTATAAGGGCCGATACATAGGGGCGGCAAGTATTTTTTTTATTTATTTTTTAGAAAAACGGCTATTTTTCCGGTTTATTTGGCTAATTTGCCACTATATTTGGCCAATATGGTAGTACATTGGGCCAATTTACCTATTTATTACCGGATTTATCGGATATTTCCCCTCGACCAGGGTCCCATTTATATATCCCTACAATTTTCCTTGTTTTTCTCTTTTTTTTCTTTTTCTTTTTCTTTTATGTACCAAAAGGATGGTTGTTAGAGTCAACTCCTCATGATGGAAAACCCAGCAGATAAAGCCTGCAAAACATTTTACCAGCTGGGTTTTCCAGCTATATGGGTCACCCACATTTAGCTAGCGTAACTACCTAGCAATTCTTGCAAAAACTAAGGCAAAAGCAAATTGCCACCCGCAAGGCCAAAACTCTCGCTAAAAATAAAAAATGCCCACCCGCACCACCTCCAAGGCCGAAATAAAAAAAAGGGACGCATCCGGCACCATCTCTGAACAAGCAAAATAAAAATAAACCTCTGGCCCTCAAGTAAAACCCCCAAACTACGTCTTGCCACCAATCAAAATCCCCCACATAAGAGGAAATTGGAAACACGAAAATAAAACCGCCCGCGCCACCCCCAGAATCAAAAAAAAAAGGGGGGAGCGCTGCACCTCCGATAGGCCGGAAATACAAAAAAAGGCGCCCTCCCACACCACCTCCGAGGTGAAGAAAAAAAGGCCATGTGTTCCTTGGCTAGGGGCCTCAGTTTTTAGTTTCAGAGGAGCTGTCTTCGTAAAATGGCTGAAAAACACGACACATGACGTCATGGCTACTGTTACGTGACAACGTATATTTATTTATGAATTCATGTGACGTCACAATTGATCAATTAAGTCAAAATTGTATATGGTGATCAAAAAATTAAACACTATACTGTTAATCAAAACCCAGCCGCGCGCAAAGATCCCTCAGGCTGGTTGATTAGTTTTATAGAGGGTGGCTGTTGCTGAGATAACAACCTGTAGGTGACTTCTAAAGCTATAAAACCCAGCTGATAAAGGGATTTCAATTTAATACATGGTCATTTGTACAGGATGATGAAAAAAGAAATCCAGTTCAGTAATTGATACTGTGTTTATTTCAACAGAATATGCAATGACAATATGATTTATATGCTATGAAATGTAAGTGACTTATTCCAATCGGAACGGTGCCCATTATTTGGTATTTCATATTCAGAGTCAATGGTGGCATAAATGTTGTCAGGTCCTTGACCCTAAACGCATCAATTAAAAGCAAACATCAATTCATCAACTACTATTTAATACAATGTATATATACAAACACATCGACGTGCATATAGGCCTCCATGGATGTCCTCACCTTAAGACAAAATTCACCTTGGGAGGACATAGCTGGGAAGAGATCAGGGTTTCTGAAATGACAATTGACACTGAAATGTGGAAAACATATATATATATATATATATTGTATGTGTGTATATTACACATCTTAAAATACTTTCCGTTCCTATTTATCACATACATTAATCCAAGGTACAAACATGTATTGTTTCTTCCGTTTACCTAATCTTTTCATTAAGCGTTTCGTAATCATGTCCAGATTGATGGGAGGTGGCCTGAGGAAATTACAACAGCAACAATCTTCAATTGGCATATCATTGTTTAAAAGGTCGAGCCAAATTACGAACCCGAAGTGGGAAGGGGATTATGTCATATGGAAAGTAAATCGAGAAGAAATACGTACCCCTCAGGAATCATTTAGAGATTGAATATCATTTATATTATCTATAGACATAGGCTACTCACGTTTACATGTTCAAGTGATGTATATTGTCTGTCTATGTCTTGTTGAACTAACGAAAATCTGTAAAAATAACCCATTAGGTCGTGACCAGAATTCATTATAGTCAGCAACATGTATACGCTGTATACATCGACCGAGATTCACCACATCGCTATGTAATTCTCGGTATCTGAATTAAACACACTTACGCGTTTACCATAGCCTTGGGCTTCTTTTGTCTATATCAATGTC
>JAXGGS010561248.1:0-10564 GCA_035585475.1 Armandia brevis | reverse complement strand
AGATACGTTGATGTTCAAGCCTAGCTAAATTCAGTTAAACGTATCATCCAGGAATTTGGCAGCAAACCAGGATAACCGGCCAACTATTGATGGTATGAGTCATATCAAAACCAGATATATTGTTACAACTGATACGAGAGCAAGGTCCCACAAAGCGATGAGCGATAGTATATATGAGAAACCTGCAGATTGTATGCTGATCTAGAATAATTATTTAGCGATAACCAAGAGGATTCTTTATTGTGATCATTTGACGCATCCCGAAGTCCGACAACCAGCATCTTTCCGATGTGACAGGGATCCTGTGACTCTGAAATAGTCTCAACTTGAAGAGGACGAGATATTGAATCAATCATCGGTAATCCTTCTAGGAACTGTAATACATTTATCAGAAATAAGCCGGTAGGTCTACAGACAATGTCACAGCATTAACTTTCGTGAGTATCATTGTCTGAATGAATTTAATCAAGACACGTTTTACTATCGATCATGTACCAGAGAAGTAATAAAAAGTACTCGCGAATGCACGTGAATAGAGATCGATGCTCTAATATACTAAAATCAAGTACCTCGCGATGTTGTGTCTGTTTAATTATTCACATCTTCAGGTGTCTAATATCAAGATATTAATTTCAAAAATAACCACATGCTAATCTTTAAGTTCATTCCTTTTATGAAATTGATCGAAAAACCTAATTTCGCTTCGAGGCCTTTTCATTTTCAACTTTCAACCAGAAATTAACGCGTATATTTAATCGAGCGATGCCGGGAGGTGAACATAAGGCAAAATAATTTGGTGCCAAGTACTCTACCTTAGTATTTTCACATTTGGATAAAAACGATTATTAATTTCCGTCAACCAGGTGCTTGCAAATTATGTTAATTTCTTAATTATATTTTTGTATCATATCTGGTATGGTTGTTGTTCAAGACTTTATGATAACTGAAGACAGCTAACGACCAGCCTGTGCCAATGTCAGAGCCGAATCGATCGTACAAACCTTGCGTTTTTTATGTTTTATGCGTTGTTAGGAACAGCAGTTGATTGTTCTGCGTTGTTCATAAAGCAAAATATTGATAAATATTAGCAGTCTGTCGCCAGCATCTGTTCTGAGTGCGTCCTCGAGTCAACAGGTGACTGCGACAAAGAGTCATAAAGAAAATATGTCCACTCGTTTGTCGTCCAATTATCTATTGTTTTTACTGGTTGTACGCGGCTAAGAAGATTGTTTATAATTTCCAAAAATTCGTGAGCTAGCTCAGTAATCCTTCCATTGACAAGCTTTTATCAATGGGCACACGCATGGATCCGCATTCAATACCGAGATCCGGCTTTTATTATCCTGTGGTTAACCTGTTGGATACTCGGATGTAACAGGTGATTAAAAGCCAAACATTGACAAATCGTATTTGTCCAGTCCAGATACTTTAAAACCCGATCGCAACCTCACACCCGATGGGCCCCTCCCCTCCCGCCAAGCTACTTGGATTACTTGATATGAACCAAAACCAAAATTAATTTTGAAAAATACACACTTGAATTCACTTATTCCTTGTAACACGACGGACTACTCTACGATTACTTTGGAATTCATTTTTTGAAAATATACAAATCTTGTAAACAGTTGAAGCAGGTGTTCTTTTGAGGCAAGATGGGGATACCGGCGGCAAATGTCTTCAAATAATTCAATGTCCTCAGTACATATATTCCTTGAATATTATTGGATAGGGGTGGGTTTTTGGTGGCGTTTTGTCAGACGGAGCAGATGTGCCTGTAACATAAGGCATTGGGGAGGGTTCACACTTTCAATCGAAGGGTGAGGCTGGCATTTAAAGACGTCACTTGTAAATGTTTGTCAGTCATGCCTGGGTGGGTGCACATGCCGTCCGAGGTGGGACCTTTAAAAATGGACAGGTGCAAGGAACAATTAGTTTTTCAACATTCCAACGTACTCTTCCCTGAGCAGGTGTCTTCACAGACTCCCATTGGCTTAAGGATTAGGTGTAACCAATGGCAACCTCGATTCTGGTTTTATCTATAAATACCTGTGGAGGCGCTGGTGAAATTGGTGGTTGGTACATTTGAATATGAATGGACCTCTGAGAGGGCTATAATGTCTTCTATTGTGGCGGCATAATAGGATAAGGTTTAAATTCAATCGTAGTTGTTCTGTGAACCCTGAAATAACACCCGAGCCACGGGCTCCCACGCGACCAGTTCTACGCCAATCAATCACCATAACAACTTTAAAAACCCGGGACTTTTAAATCTCGGAGGGACACCTGCTCTTTTAGACCCGAGTCGGTTGTCATTCTGAGGCTGGCTCTCGTTACAGACGGATGCTAAAAGGATAGTGCTCCATACTTTACGGCAAATGTTCTAGTGCTGCTGGCAGTCACTCGATTTATCCAACAAAATGAAGTAAGTTGACTTAATTTTTTGTATGATCGTAATTTCTCACTATTTAATTGGCATAGCTTTTATTTAGAGGATGTGTGAGAGACGCACAAGATGTGTTGGTGCTGATCAAGCATCTGATCTATGCATTTTACACAATGTATATAGTCGGGGGAAATTAATTTGGTTTAACCGAAGCTCCGGCATTTTGCTCAAGCGTACGTGCTGACAGAAATATTTTAAATACAAGAAAAGTTGACGATATTGTAGTAATTAATTGCGTTTAATGGGTCTAACTCATCCGCATTAAAATCACTTGGTTGCGTTGGAGGAGAGACAAAAAATACCGTCAATTAAATCAAACGATCAACTGCATGTTATAATTTCACCATATACAGATCTACGGTTTTATTTTAATGGGTCTCACTCATCCGCATCAAAACCACTTAGTTTTGTTTGGGGAGAGACGGGAAATACTATCAGATCAAGCGATCGACGGCATTTTCACCATGTACAGATCTACGTTTGTGGTCTGATTGAGGCCTAGACTGAGGGAAATCATTCTGATGTACCAAACATTTCGATAGTTGCTGTCATAATGCACATTTCAAATTTACCTGTCCTTGTGCTGTATGTACTCATTGGTTGACGAGAGCTTCCCACAGGAGCACCTGCCACCTTTAGAAACTTAATTAAGAGCAGTACTTTATGAATAATTGCATTTACTGTTCGGAAGCCCCGAACCATGATGATGTGATAAAGAGAGTCATACTTCATCATGAAAAACATTCTCTTCATCTATCAAAGGAGCAAAATATTTACGTAAAAATACCGCCTGATCATTGTTCATTCGTTAAGTGGTGGACATTGAGCGAAACTGACCTCCGTGCGTTATCGCTTTTTAGTAGATTAAAGCCGCCCATTTCCTGTCTGGTACGGATAGATAGGATCACTATGCAACAATATCTACAATGCTTAATAATCATACGTCAATATCATGATTTTTAATTCTAAATTTGATTTATTATTACACATGCATGAAATTCGTTGTCATAACTTTGAATCCCATTGACCAGTCTGAAATGATTCAAAGTTTTAAATTGAATTAAAAAGACGGTGACATGGTCATCTCAGCTGGACTGATTGCTATCTCTTGTTTCTCACCTGCGCCGTGCACGTCTATATGATATCACGTGGTGAGGACGGTGAATACTTATACACGGGTATAACGAACTATTACGTATGACTTGGTTTAAGTAGCCTTGTTAGTCGGGATTATGTCGACAGCTTGCACGTAGAACCTCTTGACGGTGTCGAAGGAGGCTGTCCGCCTTTGAAGTGATCCAGGTATGAAGTGACCAGACTTCGTCATCAAAGAACAAAGCTACTTCAGATAGAACATTCAACTGAAACTGAATCATATTTGTTATGTTTTAAAATTCACAACTACATGGATGTCATAAAGATAATATTTATGATATTATACAAGTTGACCACACTAGTTACTTCATAGGTATATTGCATGAGCCGAAAAGTTACATTTTTGCATTAGTAACGAGTTATTGTGGCACTCGAGGTGTGGTGACTTATTTCGACTGAGTTTATGGTCACACGGAATAATAGACGTGTACATTTTGTAATGACATATTGTTCGGTGATCGATCGTTTTCAACGGATAATCAATTGAATATATAAAGAATGAAATGATAGTTAAGTTCGCATGTGTATGAATAAGTATAACACTGATACACTGTTTGATACATATACGTGAATCTGAAGGGCTTTTGGTTGTCATTCTCGAAGTCCTTTAAGTGGACGTCAGTTGAAAAGTAATCCATTTCTCGTATGTAATGAGAAAAAGGATAACGTGTCAAAAAGTGAGATCGATTGTTTATTGGAGCATTCAGATGAATATGTTGAATCAAGAGTTGTCGGTTGTACAAGTAAATCATACTTATACAGTACTTCAAGTAAATAAACTTAAAATAGAAATACGCTCCTGACTATCGCTTGTTCGGCGCGCATTTTGTCGCATTACACCACAGTTGACTGTTACCGAGCAGGTTAGTGAAAGTGTTGATTCTCTTATCTTAGTTATTTCTACTATCTTATCTACCTGGATTAACCGTTCGTTCATGTACAACTAAAATTCAGTTATTAATCTGGTCAATTGCACTGACCATCTGTTTGATTCACAAGTTCCTGGTGATTAAAGTAATTTGTCGGGCAAACACGATTACATAATCTGAATATATTTATGTCATCAAGGATGTATGCAGATCGAACGTGAGGTGATAGATAGTTTTGATTACAATAAGATAGTTTACGGAGGCTTAATATGTCGGACTCTTTGTAGGAGACAGGCGTTTATTTCACCGATGGTGATTTGATTTGAATCATATTTCCGGGCGAGTCTTACGTGATAGACGCTTGTCCTAAAACATTACGTAATAGGTATGATTGATTTTATTTAGATCATAGAAGCTGTCATTAGTTATATCGCCACTGAATGTATGAGAAGTTTCCAGTCGTGTGAAAATCCAAGTCAATCCTGTTATTTGAATTTAACTGAACGAATGTGACGTGCCACTTAGACGTTCACGGTTATTAAGACATATTTCAATTTTAAACCTCTTTGACCGTGGACAATTTAGTCATCCATCATATCTCATGCGCACGGCAACGCCTTTGTTTTCAAGCCAAGCTCGACTCTATTATCTGAACCCGTAACTGGTCCCACAGTAAAATCAGGGGTTTAATGGACTGGGGTGGGACCCCTTACCCGAGGGGCAGAGTCATCTGTGCTGTATCGTGGGGCGAAGGTGAATTTATGTATTGTGTGTACGGGGCTGAGTGACTTTACCCTGGCGAACTTTAACCCCGGGGTCACAATAAAGCCTTCTGTAGACGACGACAGATTCACTTAAACTTCCTTCAGGGGATTCTCAGCATGTCCCTCCTTATCCTGTGTTCTATGTTAGACTTTTTACATGTCAACGTGCGATCACACAAACGGCGATTTAAAAGGCAGCAATTTAAAATGTGTTTGACTGCTGGAGCTGATCTCTTGACAGGCGGTGATAGAGCACAATTGTTGCTGTGCAAATTTCGAATCTGTTATATCGGAGAGTGATATTGCTTTTAAAAAGTGGTATAGTCTAGCAGAGCGTTGATGTATTCAACCTTATATTGCGCATCGCTCTTATTTTCGATCTTTCAGCAGACAATATATATGACCGCACCTGAATAGATGGATTAGTCAATTTTCGCTGGCTAATACATACTATGTAGTTGACGCGACACTTGCAGCCCAGTGTGATACAGGTATTAATCAGTAGTAACCGGGTAACAGAGGAGCCTCCCCCCGCTGTGTCACGTCATTCGGTAGTTACCTGTAGATTAGCAACAATCACGTTAATAATTACAGCTTATATACGTGTCAGCCCTCTTGTCCCCTAATTATTTAATATTGCCCGGGTAACCATGGGAGGGGCCTCCATCGCAATCTTTGTAGCTGCATGATGCTCAAAGTTCATTATCCTAAATAGCAATTCGTTGCGACATCGGTTACGACTTTTGACTCCAGATTATAAGATTCAGCCAGATTGAGGAGGGCTGGAGTCGGAGGTTGACGCCGGCACCCGTAGCGATAGTTCAGGTTACTTTACAATGCCGTGTGTGAATCGAGGTTTTAAAATTCAATTGCAAGTTTCACTATGTACAGATTACTTTATACAAATTTGCATCACATCTATCACCATAGCTCCACTTATGTGGTGAGTACCTCCCACTGTTTAAAGAGTTCATAAAATTATTTCTAACAATCATGGACGTCCGTTTATTAGGTCATATCCTAAGGCTTTCATATTTTGAGACTGCCAGGGCATCGACCCCGCATATCAATTAAAATGACAACCGTTAATTGATTGATGGGAAGCGAGACTCCCAGGCTTTAGATGTATTTCATGTTCAATTTCCGTCCCATAGACAACAGTGAGAATTCTTACGCCCTTCAGTAACACTTACGGAACTTTGAAGTTCATTCAACTGGAAATGGGAGCGGCATTCATTGTCTGATGCCTAATTGGCCTTTATCATGGGTGTTAGCGACGTTACAGAGGGGGTTTCAAAGTTCTTTCAATTTTATTTACCTGAAACCAGGTGATTGACTTCGCCTGCGGGCAGTTTATATAATCCCCCGGAATTCACGCGCAGGTTCTCTATTAGCCTTAACAGTTACCTGCTAGGGAAAAACTGTAGAAAAGCAACATACCACGTCATCTAAACTCTTACATATACACTGCGTGGGGTCAATTCTAGACTTGGTGATTACTAGGGATCTAGGAATAGTGTCTAATCGCCAAACACCAAAACTTGCGCTCGGGTGAGAGAATTTGTTTAGCCCTTCGAGGAGGGTAAATTAAAATCCCCTAGGCTAGCTGAAGGCAAATACGTTTCTATAAACGCTTAATGTGAGCATGCATGTGTTGGAGGTGGTTGCCTTTAAATGACATCCCGTAGACTCTCGTCCAACTGTCGGGAGGAAGTTGTGGTTAGATGCCCTGGAGCATGCAGCGTCCCATTGCAATTGATAGACCAATCGAGGAGAGATTCAGTGCGCTGTTATAGTGTTCCCCCGTGGGAATTGGCATCAGTTCACCGCCGTCAGCCATCCGCTCGAAAAGCATTAACCAGTGTACACCTGTTCAGGTACGGATTAGCTAATGATGGACTGCTACTGATAGAGCATTCTCTTATACGTGAATCTAGCGACACTTGAGGAGTTTAGTCGTTGTATCGGAATGAATACTTCATTTATCTAAACAATGACGCGCACATGCACGTGTCTACTAATGATTCCGACAGTGGCGGTTACATATATATGAAGACTTAAGCTGGAGGTTAGAATCCAGTTAGTTGTCAGAGTGATTTTGGAACCAAAGGAATAACCTGTGTTTTTCCCTGCAGACGTCCGGCAGCCAGACGCCCCGAGAGAGGACCGGTGGGAGTGAAGAGACTGAAGGGGATCCGCAAACCCATGTCAGCCCGTGTGGTGGGTACCGGTCCCAGAACTCAAGACAGGAGCCGGGCCAAGCAGGCTCGGATGACACCTCTCCTCAAGCGATTAAAGAGTGAAGTCGTAAGTTACATTTTAAATTGCCTTTTATTGTTTCCTGTATTTTTTAGATTTAGCTTTACATTTCAGTGTTGTAGTTTTGCATTCCCACCATCAGATGCCATTATCTGATTATCGGTAAATAACATATGTTTTAATTTTCTCTGGTCTGACGTAAATATGAGTCTATCAGATAACTAGCACGCAAATGAATATGTGCATTCGAGTTTTATGTACATTTGTAATACAATTTCAACAGACCATAAGCAAAGGGATTTAATTGCATCTATTACGTTCATTTATGAGGACATACTTCGCAGCAGGTGCATACAATTGCTTTCCTTCAGTTAAAGTTCCAATTAATTATATATGTACTCGTCTTTCAAGAACCAAAATTTGCTGAAAGTAATTATATTATGTTTTACTCATATTTATGTAAATGCCCCGGGCTGCCCGTTCGTCTGAGAAACAACCTTAACTGTCCACATTTCCCCTTAACGGAGAAAGCCCAGGCGCGCATTTTCAGTTTGTTCCCGTCTGCCAACTCTGCGGTCACACAGCCGTTTGGCATGCAACCCCTTACATATGTTTCTGTGGTGACATATCGAACTGTGAATTCTCTGCCAGAAATTTAGAGTAGTTTTTGAGGACAGTCGCTTGTATTTTGACACTACGACGTATCTAACTGTGATATATCGCTTGTCAGTGTGAATGTTTCTGTCAGCTTTATCTAACCAAGTGATGTGCTAAATGTGAAAATATTATTAAAGACCTGCTTAATCTGAATCGCAGTACGGACAAAAGTGTCTCCGGGTTAGGCTAGATGTTTTGCAATGGTATACGATCATGTTTAACAAACATCGGGACTCGACTATAGGCGGTACATCAAAAGGTGCGACTGATCGTGATTGGAGTGACTGATTGTACCTGGTCAACTTATGGAATGGAAAGTTAAGGCGCTCATTTAGATGATGGTAGCGATCCGATATCTTAACGGGGTGTTCTCCTGCACCGACTCCAAAGAGCACATCACAAACTACAGAATATCATCTACGTATAGCACGATAACGATCGTCAAGTTGTGCGATGAAAGGGAGGCGACAGGACGTGACTGGTGAATACACGTTCTCCAAACTAGGAACATCGGTAGCTAGTTGATGAGTTTAGGGTGGAGATTTATCATGGGCCATCTTTGACACGGCCAAAATTCTACGCGATTCATCTGGCGTGATGTATTTGAAAGCTTATCTGAGAGGGCGGTCAAGAGGCTTTAAATCATCTAAAGGAAATACTCTATAGATGAGATTGGAGAAATGAACGTACAGTGACAATATGTATATGTGAAAGACGTAATTTCAGGTTCGTAAGTTAACACCTATTTGAATTTTTAATATCATACCAATCCGGTACTTTCTCTTTTCTGATTGTAAAAATCAAATCTGAATTGACCAGATATACCGGTTGATAACATTTTGACCCTTTGCGTGTTTGAAAATACAGGACAGTGTAATGTTGCTGACATGATTATTACTCAACCTAGGCCAACTAGCGAATGTGCTATTTTATACGTATCAATTTCGCAGATGGGCCGACAGTTTCGTGACTGACTCGCATTACACGTTGCACACTTGTATTTAGTAGACAATTCATTGGATATTGTTTGATAGATAGCCCATTGTCTCAGCCATTGCCTCATGTTTTCTAATCCGTCACATCTTAAGACTACGTCAATTGGGCATTCGTTATAGAGAATATTTCAGTGTTAGGTCCTTCTAAAAGTCTTATTTGGCGTATGTTCCATGCCAGGGCGATAAGATCGATCGTGAAATACTTTGGATTGCGATATGGAGCTATATGGTGTAAAGCCTAAATGGGTCCTTCTTAATTAGATGCTGTTTAAGCACACTTTTGCTCTCGACATTCCCCCCGTTTTCAGGCGCTGGGGATCGTATGTGATGTGCCAAAGAGCTTCCTCTCTAATTGCCTGTCATATGAAGCACCAAGTGCCTCCCATTTTCCTGTGATGGGAAAGGAAATCTTAACCTATTTGAAGTATATTTTGTAGCCACTTTCACGCCAGGTTAGGTCGGAGCATTTTTAACATTTATAGCGTACATTTTTGCCGCTTTTATTTACCTCGGCAACTTTAAGTAAAAGCGGTGTCATTGTGTCATCTTCATGTGTTTTTTTAAAAAATCTCAAAATTAAACGCAAGTGTGAACTTCTTTCATGGCTTTAATTTTTGTCAGCGTTAGTAATAGACAACATGTCACAGAAAGAGATTTAGTTATATCAGGATGTATTTTATTATATATTCTAGAAACCCTTACGTCTCTCAGGGTACATTAATTAACAATTGTAATTGTAAATTGTAATTGTAATATTTATTAATGCATTAGCCTTCGGCTAGTTACATACATGCATTGTGTTTTAGTAGACAAAATAATAAATAAATAATAAAAATAATAATACTGTACATAAGAGTACAAGAGAGTGACAGTATGTGTTTGTATGTATTAGTGATGATTTAATATTACCACTTATTTTTTGCAGCTTTAGAAATTTAGTGAAATCAAGATTAAGTAATAATCATTTTCAAAGGTCCACCATGGCATGCATTACATTGCAAATATATTGTATTCCCAGTGTTACAACGAGAAGGGCACTTAAGGAATGCAAAATTCAAATTTTAAAAATTGATCTGATAAAGGCAGTAAAATCAGAGTAAAACGCTAATGGAGGGTACGGCTTCCACGCCCATCCCACTCCATCTCTATTGATTGTCCGCTCGGTAATTTTGGTCATCGCAGGAGGCTGTTAGAGGGACTGTTATTTGTCAGTAGAAATGATACGTCAATCTGCGCTCCCTGCGATGTCACAGGGAATTACATGCACTTTGTCTAGCTAATTCATCTTGTTCTGGCATCGGGTTTACCCCACGTGGACTGGTGTTGTAAAGAAATGTTGCCGGGACGACGACATGTCCTGTGATGAGCAATGATAGCCTCTAACAGAAGCCAGACCATTCAGGGAATTAGCCAACGCATCTC
>JAXGGS010561137.1:0-10565 GCA_035585475.1 Armandia brevis | reverse complement strand
GTTGACAGCTGCCAATCAATAAGATGAGTGGCTGAGTTGTACTCAACTGAGTACAGTTGTCAGCCGCGCATCTTACACATGCCTTATGTAACAAAAACTACCTTTTCATCAATAGGTATCGCTTATTTTGAGTGGTGTGTCGGTCGTTTAAGAAGGAACTGCGATGTCATCACAATGACACCAACCACAGAAACCCAAGTTGTCACAAACTTTAAATCCAACGATGGAGATGAGTTTTTCTTCACAGTTGTGGTAAAGCTTCTGACTTTGTTAAATGATAATTCTGACCTTCTGTCTCAATTACATTTGAATTGATTTTATTACTTGCATCACAGGCAATCAACAATGTGGGACTCCGGACACAAGCTTTCTCATCGGCTAAAATCATAGATTCATCACCGCCTGTCCCAGGAACAGTTCTAGATACAGATGGCAAGAATAAACTAAAGGACATTG
The DNA here is from genome assembly GCA_035585475.1 of Armandia brevis. Taxonomy (NCBI): domain Eukaryota; kingdom Metazoa; phylum Annelida; class Polychaeta; family Opheliidae; genus Armandia; species Armandia brevis. The sequence goes on along the minus strand of JAXGGS010561137.1, from coordinate 10,109 downwards.
ATCATCAGGTATTACCAACCATGTACAACACGTTATACCAATATATGGGACAATGATATAATTTCAGACAACCATATACCATTATGATGCACTTACAGATTGATGTTAGCAGTTACCACAGCTCTTGGATTGGTTTCCATGACGCTCACTCACCAATCATCAGCTATTCTGTTACTATGGGAACATGTGCAGCATGCAAAGATCTGCTTTCGCAGACAAATATTGGCCTGCAAACCGGTGACTTGCTATTTTGACACAAATTATTTATGTGCTATGAGGATGAATAATGAACAACATTTTTATTAATAACATTGCTCAATTTTCCATTTCCAAAATAGATTTATCCCTGAGCCACTTGAGCCTGCTACAAGGAGAGACTTACTACACGACTGTTAGAGCGTGTAACGCTGCTGGTTTGTGTACAACTGTCACATCTGATGGTGTCACACCTGACTTCACACCTCCTGTGTTAGGGAATGTCCTGGACGGAATTACTGGAGAAGATGCTGTTTTTCAGAGTTCTAGGTTTACAATTTGTGCTTGTGAAGAATAGAGTTAAGACATAAGTTTAAAGGATTCTATTCAACATACTTTAACATGTTGTATTCATTATGTTTATTTTTATTTTCACTCCTCAAGAACTATTATATCAGCTCATTGGATAAATGGACATGACATACACAGCGGTTTGTCACATTATCTGGTGTGGGCAGGAACAAGTCCGGGTTCTGATGATTTGCATCCGGCCACAAATGTTCATCTGCAGGAGAGGGCCAGACTAAAATCTGAGACTCCATTACCTGTTGGAGAGATATTTTATGTGACAGTTGCAGCCATTGATGATTCAGGTAATGTTAACATTTGTTCAGCCAATGGCGTCCTATTGATTTATGTTTGTGCTAAGTTATTTAATGATTAATGTACCTTTATCCACATCTTTGCAAGTTTGTGCTATATTTCATTACAGGACTGCAAGTAAACTCCATTTCTAATGGAGTTACAATAGACATATCACCCCCTGAATTTGTTTCCGAAGTTTCGATTGATGAGAGCAGTGGTTCAGTTTATCAAAATACAAGGGTGAGAAAGTAATCATGTAGCTACTACCTTAAAAGTAAGCCTCCTAAACTTGTGTAAGCAGAACTAATCCTTTGCTATTTTAAATTAGGTGTGGAGATCATCATTTATTGTGGTCTGGTCTGTGAAGGACGAAGAGAGTCCAATCACTCGTCAATATTTATCAATCATATCAAGGAACCAGTATAACAACCAACTGCCCACAATTCAGGTTAAACAATAATGGACACTGGAGAACCTATAATATTTCCTTTCAATTGTATCTAAATGAATATATTTGTATGTATCATTTATCTAATAGGTTGGTGGAAGTGTCGACAAATATATATTTTCCAATACCTCATTGTCTGATGGCGAGAGATATGTTGTAAAATTGAGGTCCTGTAATGCTGCTCAGCTCTGCACAGCATCCTACTCAGCAGAGTTCCTGGTAAGTCCTATGCAATTTCTTCTAATAATGTAATTGTTTCACGTTTAATTAAGATGTAGTTTTAAAGTTGTTTTCCTATGTATTTACCTAGGTGGATCACACCCCACCCAGTGCTGGGGCCTTTGCCATAGAAACATCACATGCAGCAGCACTGCTACGTCATAGAGACGGTCACATGACCTACACCACAGAAAATGATACTACTTCTCTGCTTGTTGCCTGGCTTGGTTTCTCTGATGCTCACAGTGGAATCATGTCTTACTTCATAACTGTCGGGACTGCGTACACTATAGACGATCTAACAGGCGTAGGTTTAAGTTATTTTGGTGATATGGAAGGCATTCTGTATTACAATACCTTATGTGTCCATTTCAAGCAATGTTGATAATTTACTTATATGTGTATACCTAAACATTTTCAGGACGAAGAACCAGTTTTAGTGAAACCCCAGGTGACAGAGAGGCACGAGGATGAAGGTTACCTACGCACAGCTGATATACAACTGACTAGTTCGCTCTCTGATGTTCCAGATATCTATATATCTATCTGGGCGGAAAATCAGGTTCTAAATTTGTTATGGCCTATTTTTATTGGCAAATGATCTGATAGACAGACTGAATGTTTAATGAGCACAAAAGAGGGGAGAAATATTACAAAACTATTTATAAGTTTAAATCAATTAATTCTTATTTATTTATCTTCAGGTCGGTCTGCAGAGTGAGCGCTTGCATGGACATTTCCAAGTTGTGCCGTCTGGCCCAGGTTATGGCAGTTTACGACTCATCAGACGCTGTGAGCTGACATCCTGTGTAGGACACTGCACATGCGCAGACAGGAACAATTTCTGCACCAACAAATATGGATGCCGGAAAGTGAATGGCAAGTGATTTATAGTCTGAATATCTAAATCTGTCCTTTATATGTAATAGTGGAATCGAATTTACTTAGGAATCAATATCTTACTTTCAGATGACCCTGGTTATATTGGATTAGACGTGATAGATATAGTAGATTACAGAACTGAGGAGAGTGAGATGAAAGATGAGAGTCTAACCCAGTCCGAATGTGGCATAGCAGCCCGTTGGTCACTATTACATCACGATGGACAAGCACCTGTCAGTAATGTTTCCTAGCTTTTACACCAGTAGTTAGAAAGTTATTGAATCAATTCATTACCATAGTCACACAAATGTGCTGTATTTCAGATTCGGTATGAGTGGAGTGTTGGAACAAAGGGATCTGCTCCTGGTACTGGTCTCATGGATGTGCTAAACGAACCAGTCTGGAGAGAAGCAGGAAGCAACACCCAGGCAATTTACACAACGGGATTCACTGTTATGACAGGTTAGTAAGAGATGGGCACACAGTGTGTTCTTTTTTATTACAACTAGGATAAAAAGTAAAGTAGAGATTTATTTTATATTTTCTTAATGATTATTAATGTTAATATACAGTTAATCTCAAATTCCTTAAAACCACTCTGCCTTTACAATTCTGGTCTGATTTTGTCAGATTTGAGGCTACAAGCAGAGCCGACCTATATATTCCACATCCGTGCCTGGTACGACACTGAGACGTATGCTATCTACCAATCTAACGGAATCCAGAGTGTCTCCATTCCACCACAAACGTCTAGATCCCTCAAAGTAAAAGAAATTGACTCGCTTGATTCCACTGCTGATATAGACTTTATAACCAGTGCTACTCATGTCTATATCACGTGGTTTGGTGTTTTCTTTGATGCTGATCCAAAACGAAATATGCATCAATACTATATAGAAATAGGCACTATAATCGGTATTGGAGATATTTATCATGGTTTTGAAGACGGATCTATGAATACTTTGAAAATAGAGGCAACATTCGCTGAGGGACAGTGGTATTACGTCACCGTCACTGCTTACAATCTGGCTGGGCTATCCACTTCTTCAGCATCTGACGGGTTCATGGTAATTTTGATACCTCGTTCTATCAAAGTACCTTGTAATACTATATGATATTAATGAATTCCACTTAATGATCACCTCTCTTTGAATATATTACAGGTTGATCTGACACCCCCTACCGCGGGTGTGATACATGATAGCACAGGTTTAACAGATGTTGATTACATCAATGATCCGGCTGATTTTGGTGCGACCTGGAGCGGTTTCAATGACCTAGGATCTGGTGTTCAAAGTTATAGGGTTTGTGTTGGAACATATCCTGGTACTGAAGATGTCATTCCATGTGCTCTGCAAGACCTCGCCCTGGAATATGATCCCATTTTACCAGATTACACTAATTTTCATGGTAAGCCCTTTTTCAGATTTGAAATGATTCATACTCATACTTCATAAAACACCATATGGCTGCATATTAAAACAACATGATTATACCTTTTAGCTAAGACACTGTACACAACCGTCTCAGCACTAGATGTGGTTGGACATGAGAGCAAGAGGATAACCAGTTCTGGTGTCTTGTTAGATCTATCTCCACCAGAAGTCAATGAGAATTTCCTTGAGAAATCGACCTCTTTATTATTTGATGAATATGGTAATGGAACTCAGCATGCCTCTTGCAGGTAAATAATATAAAGTGGTTTATACTCTATCCTAGAAATGAAAAGGCTCTTCCGTAGAGCGTGTGTGGTATCTAAACTTGTATTCATGTTTATTGGAATTGTGTTTTGTATGTCCAGTAACACAGAAAAAGAAACCATATCTGAAGGACAATGCATTCATCTGAGAGACAGCACAATAACCTGGACAACAACAACTGTGCCAGGGGGGAAATATAGATTAAGTTTCCTGACATCTGCACAAAACACCCTATCAGAACAATACACAGTCGCTGTTGGCTATGTGGCTTTACCTGGTAACCATCAACATTTCACAGTCAACGTCAATAATGCAGAAAATAGAGAAGTTGTCGGCCCTCACTGGAGTGAACAGATTTTATTCATGGTTGCTGAGGAAGAAGAATCGCTAGTAGTAATCGGTGCCGAAGGACGAAGAAATGGTTTCCTACTTGCGGAAGTCACCTTGACCGAGTTATTACCTGGTCCTAGGGAGCCTCCTTCTGACCTCAGACATCCACACAGTGACCACCATCTCCCTGTACATGTCCATGTCTCCTCTGTGGGCTCCCTCACATCATTCTCCGCTTCCTGGAATGTTGTGGATCCTGAGAGTCATGTGTCAGAGACTAAGTGGGCTATTGGTTCTGTTAAAGGTCAGTGAGGTCACATGATGCATTTTGAAAGAAAGGTCAAATTTGTTTGAAATGACATTGAAAGTTACTATTATGTTAGAATTGCAAATGAAATTAACATATGACTCAATTTTAAAGCAATTAATATTCTTCGTGAAAAATCCACTACCTGGATTCAGCAAGTTTACTTTGTTTCTTTGCTCTGATTCAATGCAACAATGGCAATCAAACCATTATGTTACATGTATTCTATAAAACCTTTTTTCAGTAGCATATTATATCTATTACACTTCGAACCTTTTTGGATCTGTCAAGTGAACGAAAGACCAGTGTAATGATAATGATGTTGCTGGTATAATATATCAAACGTTGACACATTTACAGGTGGAACTCAGATTCAGACTTTTACGTCAGTGGGAAGAGCTCACCATGGCCGTACACATTTACTGAATGTACCACACAGAACTAATCTGTACTGTACAGTTCTAGTGAGAAATGCAGCAGGACTGACCACCGTTCTATATTCTGATCCGGTTATAGTAGATCTCACTCCACCAGAAATGTGCTGCATCAAGGTGAAGAACTAGATATATATATAACTGTAGTTTGCTCAATATTGGATTGGCACTATCATATAATGTATTTTTTAAGGCATCCAATGGACTACCACTTCGTCATGTGACCTCAAACCCATTTAGCATCACATGGCAGGCATCAGATCCAGAAACTGATATACAATACTGTGAATTTAGAACAGGTAATTAAAGGCAAATGCATTTCATCCTTGTATATTATTAAACTGAGAAAAATAGTGTAATGGCTATACAAACTCAAACTGTATACTCATTTGTAATTGTTTGGTATTTCATTTCACATACAGTGTATAGAATGTTTACTATTGTTTATGTATGCAAATTATTATCTTTCACAGCTTTGAAGGGTCAAACTGGTTCTAAGTGGCAATCTTCTGTGACAACCAATTCAGCAATAATAGATTTATCCCTAGAGGATTTTGACATAAGTTCACTTGATTTGTATATCCGTTGTGCAAATTTTTACGGTCACCTCAATCACATTTTTGCATTAGACATTCCCATCTTGCTAAGAGCGCCAGATGTAGGGAAGTCCATGTTCCACATCATCACCGAATCTCCCTCAGTTTATCCTACCCGAGACAACCACCAGTATGCCAAGGACAGCGTGACTATAGGCTGGGACAATCTGGATCTGAGTAGTACTCTGTCCACTATTGAGGTAGTATTGCCTGTATATCTAATTAGTTAGAAGTTTGATATGCATGGATAATTTAGTTATGTCCAAGTTTGAAGAGATGTACATATCATATAAAGTTTCTCGTAAAAATGTGAATGCTGATGCTTTCATATCATGCTATAATCACATATGTATGATAATCACCTAATGCACATACTGTATTACACAGGTAATGATTAAACAGTCCAGCAACATGAGGGAGATAACACCATGGATAAGTATTAACAACACCTCCTCAAACTTTGCCACTTTGAGCGTATTAGACTTGGTGCCGAATCAGAATTACGACGTTGGCATGAGACTTGTCGGTCCCGCTGGTCTTCCAAGTGAGATTAAATATGAAGATCTTACAGTGGAAACTAATCCTCCAAAACTTACAGGTACAGAAAAGTCAAATGCTTGGCCATCATCACACTGTATACATGTATGGCTGATACAGATATATAAATTGCACTGATTCATCTTTGACAGGCACACCAATAAAGAGTAGCTGGACTGGTTCTCATTCTTTTCACCTCGACTGGGAGAATTCATTCGCATCATTTTCGGGCCTGATCTATGAAATCAGAATTGGCAAGTGTGCTAATTAAGTGTTAGCAGTCATTCTGGTGTTTAGAGGTTTGAATAAAATATAATTATAAAGTATTTATTTTTAGGAACTAGTCCTGGAGGCTTCAACGTGTTACCCTGGATAACAATCATGGAACCGAGATTTACATTTGTTGATGTTTCCAGGCCAACCCAACATTTCGTGACAATTACAGCAATAAACAAGGCCGGGCTTAGCACCAGCAGTATGTTTAATGTGGGACAGCCCTAGATCAAACATATAGTCAATGTACAGTCATGCTTTTTAGCTGCAGGTATCATGGCAGTTTGTTTATTAAAATTTGGATGCTTTTGTTATGTCAGCAGAGTTATATATTTTGTTTATTCTTATAACACTGAATGATTTCAGACTGTTAAATCGAATAGAAAAACAATGATTAAACACATAATGTTTTTTCCCGTTCAAAGGAACAAATAATCAATCTGAAATTGTCTGTTGCCCATCAAATGTTAATTATATATATTGTATTTATTAAAATAAACTATAATAACAAGCCACACATTACCTGAAATATGTGCACGATAGCATAACATTATAAATAAAGCATATTGATTTTTGTTTGAACTTGTTTAATTTCGCTATGTTCACATCACAAAACTACGACCAATTCCCCTATTTGCATTTAAGTGTACTTGCGCAATCACAAGCAAGGATTGAAGAGACAAACGGAGTTTGTAAGTGACATGTGCGGTGAGAGACAGGTACAGGTTGTAAGAGACAAGCACAGATAGTAAGGGACAGACACACGTTTAAAGAGACAGGCGGAAACTGTAATAGACATGCACAGGTTGCAAGAGAGAGGCGCATGTGTGAGAAACAGGCCCATATTTAAGAGACAGGCGCATATGTAAGAAAGTGTCTAAGAGACGGATAGGGGTGTAAGGGACAGACGCAGATATGTAACGGACAGACGCACGTTTTAAGAGACAGGCGGAGACTGTAAAAGACAGGCGTAGGTGTGTAAGGTGTCTGAGAGACAAGTGGTGGTGTAAACGACGTATGCTGATGTAAGGGACAGGCGCATTTAGTCAAGAATCGGTACTTCGATTTCAGTGGTGATACCAGCGCTAGAAGAAACAAGCGCTTGCGTCTTCGATACAGATTGTCAATCTGACTTTTTTATATCACAATTGAAAGTACATTGCTGTGAAATATAAACCACCAACCACTGTGATTTCAGATTTTCTTTATTCGTCCTCCGCCCCAATAAAGGACAATTTAAACACAGAAGTAAATATTATCACAAATCTGTAAAAGAATTTCCAAAACTAGATTCTATATTATGTATAAAACATATCTCGATATGTCCTCAGAGGTTTGTATTTTGCCATGGGAAATTTCTATGTTTTGTAAAATTGTAATCAACCAGTTTGACGTTTTCGTAAAAACGCATGCTTTAAGATATTTCAAACACCCTGAGGACACATCGAGATATAAATTTATCTATGATAACGGGCTTACTACAATTCGAATTATGGAGAAAGCTAACTCTCCAATAAACAAGTTCTAAAAATACCGTTTAAATTAAAATGACCGGTCCAGCCCTTGTTGACAGAAACCTTTGCAATCACCTGGCTAGTGGTATAATACGTAAAGCGAACATTCATATTAAATTAAATTGCACCATACATAATAAAATATAATTCGTGCACTCATATATGCATACTTACGACATACACCAGGTATATTTTAACTCATATCCCAAATTACTTGTACGAAGGAAAATTACTTTTCCTGTTTGTTGGCCCATGATAATTGGTATGCTATTGATTTTGATAAATCGGAAAGTCGATATAATGTTCCTAAGTCTAACATCATCACATGGATATATATTATATCCCATTATATTTATTATATATTATATATATCTTAATTCAAGGATTAAGCCACGTTATTTCCTTATGTTCATTACTATGTTTATTTATAGGCCAATACTTATTTAATACGATACGGTAATAAACATACATTTAAATTGAATTGATCGGTGATGCGGCAGGCTTTTTCTTAACATAGATTTTAATCAAAAAGGGCGGATTTGAGGGGACTAATCAGCGAATTAAATTTGAACATTTGATGTAACTCGGTCACGGGGTAAATAAAAGATTGTATTATTGAAATGAATTCAGTATGAACTTGTACATTCGACTAGAGTAGCCATAATATGCATGAAAGTTTACTTATTATTATAAATAATCACAGTATAAAATATTTAGATATAAAGTCCTCGTACGACCGTAATTTAGATGCACAGCCATTAGATATTTATTCTCACTAATAATTCACGATGACAGGTTTTATAGGTATGCAGTATTCTCCTTGAATGAAGGGAATATTCGATTTCATAAGCTGAAAAAACGAATGTAGGCAGAGAAAATTCTTAATAGCGTTTATTCACATGAGCATATACACAATCATATTTAAAGATGCGAAATTCAAACGACAGGAGATTGTCAGCTCTAGAGTCGGCTTATTTAAGTACAAATGTATGACTATGATTTAGATGCCGTGCCAGCTTCCTAGTGTATCACGTGATATACATTTGTGTCTAAATATACTTTGGACTATTTTATAGCAATCGTCTATAAAATAATGCGGAAAATTGATATATTGACGAGACATATGCAAATCACATGAACCGCAATCTAATAAATAATTATCACCTGGCTACGTAATATTTAGCAGCAGTTGAACAGGCACATCATGCAAAAAAAAACCATACACAGAAATACAGCCCCCGTACTGGACGGTAGTGCATACTATATTAGCTCATCCCACGTTACACACGTTACAGCGAGGTTCTAATGCACACATTTATAAATGACAATGGGGTTTTTATAATTCTTGGTCTCTCTCAGACTAAAACTTGGACTGATCACAGATATGGTTGAAGTTGGCCGCATGGTGTGGTTTGTTTCTCTGCGTCCGACAGTTCTTACCCCAATGACAATCTGGCCTCGTGGTCACGTGACCTAAATACAGAAAGAAGCATGATGTAAGTTTACACAGTGTGAAGTATTCTGACATAAATTAAACTAAGAACTAAAATTACGATGCAAGAAAAACCTTTATATTCTGTGACTATTAGAATATTGGCAGTAATATTGTTACCTTACTACTAACAAGATTGATAGAGACTACTACCGAGAGTGATACGTACTACTTACACAGGAAACGAGTAGTACTACTTACCGGGGAGTTCCGCTGTTGGCACGTCCTTCCTGTAGTAGTATGCGAGGTCTCTGAAGTTACGCAGCCCGCAGTTGTAGCAGACGACGGATTTAGATTTCAAACCCCGCATCATATCTGGAGTGTCAACGCAATGATGCTATAATATTAATATGTAATAGGGAAATAAAAATATTTCATGAAAATTTGCTGTTATTATAACGCGGCTGGCTCTTTTGCATGGTTAGTGATAGTGTACTTATGATGTCTAAAGGGATTATTTTTTAAACGGTCTCAGGTCAGTTTTATGTGCACCTAAATTCTATTAATGAAATCGGTTGTTTTATCATAGCAGGAGTG
>JAXGGS010561026.1:0-10566 GCA_035585475.1 Armandia brevis | reverse complement strand
AAAAGGGCAAAAACTATTGGCGAGCCCAACGCCCGCAAAGGGGAAGTTGGGGCGGAATCCCCAATTAAAGGGCTTCCGATCGATTTTTTTAGTAAATGTTGCCCTCTTTTTAGTAAATGTTGGCCTCTTTTTAGTAAACCGTACGTATATACGCGCATTTAATGAACCAACCGCACGTATATAACACGTATTTAATGACAGAAGCAGTAGCGTACCTAGGGGAGGGGTTGGCATGCAAGCAACCAGCGCACTCCACAGAGTGTGGCCGGCCTGCCATATAGAAAGCCCCTTAAATGGGGCTTCCGCCCCAAAGAAAAGCCACTTAATTGGTGCTTCCGACAAATTGTAGCACTGCGCGATGATAACTGACATGAAAAAAAGATTTTATAAGTGTTGGATACGAGTATAAAGCATGTACTTACCTTGCAGAATTTTTAGTCCTCCCAAATCACTCTGGTAGCGTTTGCTTTAGCGAAAATTCAGTGGCCGGACCGCCATAGTCTCCCTGTGTGCCCTACCTCCAACACATGCTTACTAAACCTCCTGTTCGCAAATTCTTCCCAAGGCTGTCAAGTAGGTTACATGAATTTTGTTTTTAGCTAACCTCTTATGTGTAAGTAGGCATATATTTCGAAAATAATTATATTAAACCTAAAATTTAGTTTTAAATAATGCTTTAATTAAGAAAGATTTCGAAATGAATTGATATAGTTTTGCTGCATTGCTTAAAGTAAGAAGCATTGGCTGTTGCTTGGTACTTACCCACCAGGAACACCAATTGGTGGCGGCCACAGCTTAACGTCTGCTTACCTACCTATTCTAATAAGTAGTGCTTGCCAATTGTTATTTTAACCTGTTGTAAAACCTTCTAGTTGTCGTAGTGTGTTGCGGTTTTTTTTCTACTGAAATGTCTACGCAAGATCTTCAAATCCACGTTAAAAAAAATTAAAAAGTTAATAAATTATATTTTTTATCGATTTATGAAAAAAACTTTTTTTGACTAACATTTCTTGTGCTGAAAAAAAAAATTCGAGGAATGAGGACTTTGCCAAATTTTGGTAGAAAAAATTTCGGTCAAATTATTTAAGCTGATTTAGCTAATACTTTTTATATAGATACAAAATCAGTTTCTAAACAAAATTTGTATAATTTTTTTTTCGATTCAGGCCTTATTTTACGAAATTTCGAATTTAAATGGTTTATTGGACTCTGCCAAAATAATGATAAAAAATTGTCGAACCCATTTTCTTTCTCTGATTTCGTTAAGTTTTTCTATATAGATACGAAATAATCTTTTGATCATTAGTTGCGTTGATAATTTTTCGATTCAAGCATTAGTTAACGAAATTACGAATTTAAATGATTTATTGGACTCTGCCAAAATTCCGAGCAAAACGTTTCGTACCAATGTCTCTCAGCGTTTTGGCTCAAACTGTGCATACGACTAGAAAATAAAATATTAAGCAAAGTTTTCGTTCAAAAAAATTCGATTCGGGCCTTAGTTTCGGAAATATCGGAAAGTCAAACATTATTTTGGTAGCATTTTGACAAAAATTTCGACCAAGAAAATTAGAAACCTTGTATACGACTAAAAATATAATTTCCTAAGTAGAAATTGCATAAAAAAATCATCCAATAAAGGTCTTACTTTTTCAAATATCGGCTTAATAAGCAAATTTGTATTAATTGAAAAACCAGGGAAATTAAAGATCAGTCTCTTACGAATTAACGGTCTGCACTGGCTCAGACGATTCAAAAAAATGTTTTCTATGAACTTGATTTTCTCCCATAGAAAATTTGCTAAATGGATAACTCGACTAGAAATTTATTGTAGAAAAATAGTCTCGTCATAAAAAAGTAGTAATGCTACAAATAATCGCGTCCAAATCACCCTGAAAACCCAAATGCGTATCAAACCAGCCATTGCTCCTCGTACAAACACCTAACACGCTTAAAATATAGAATGTATGAGAAGAAATATAGGGAGCAAACTTGCATATTTGAAATTTTCGAGGCAACATGTAATAAATAATTTTTACCCAAACAGCAGTGTGTGCATGCACGCAATGCAAAACGGTACGACGCGGGCATACTAGCGACAAAATAAATGCTTTAAAACTTTTTTCTTTCGTTAATTGTAACGGTGGCCCCAAAAGGGGCCGAAAGTTGTACCTGTCTAAATAAGACAAATACTTAAGCACGTTCACCACGGATACGGCGAGCGAGCTGAATATCCTTGGGCATGATGGTGACACGCTTAGCGTGGATAGCGCACAGGTTGGTATCTTCGAAAAGACCAACCAAGTAAGCCTCAGAAGCTTCCTGCAGGGCCATCACGGCAGATGACTGGAAGCGGAGATCGGTCTTGAAATCCTGAGCAATCTCACGAACAAGTCGCTGGAAAGGCAACTTGCGAATGAGCAGTTCAGTGCTCTTTTGGTAACGACGGATCTCACGGAGAGCGACAGTTCCGGGCCTGTATCTGTGAGGCTTCTTGACACCACCGGTGGCGGGTGCAGATTTGCGAGCAGCCTTGGTGGCAAGCTGCTTGCGAGGCGCCTTGCCTCCGGTAGACTTACGGGCAGTTTGCTTGGTACGAGCCATTGTAGTAGAGTTGTTTGCGCTGCGAGGAATCGATGCGTAGTGAGCCGCGCTGGCATTAAGCGACTCTTTAAATAGATATCAGTCCCGCAACTCGTTTAGCCAGTACTGTGAGTAGACTCGTGATAATTAGGTTTCCGAGTAGATTTTGCATACAAATTTGAATGCTATCATTGCAGAGATTCATTTATCAATAAAAACCTTCGTTTTTGCAAAGAAAAATGCAGAATGCAAGTTGTGGTAATGGAGAAACAAGGATGAAAGTGGAGAGTTTGCAGGTGTACGCTATTTGTACCGAGCGGCGAGTTTCAGGCCGTTTTTACACGGTCGCGCGACGCACTGAGCCGAGCCTCATCTATTTAAGGCCGCGTTTCAGAAAACTCGGAGCATACTGACGGAGCAACTTGAACCATCATCATGACTGGACGTGGCAAAGGAGGCAAGGGACTCGGAAAGGGGGGCGCAAAACGTCACCGTAAGGTGTTGCGTGATAATATCCAGGGTATTACCAAGCCTGCTATTCGCAGACTGGCTCGCCGTGGAGGTGTGAAGCGTATTTCTGGACTTATCTACGAGGAAACTCGCGGTGTCCTGAAGGTATTCCTGGAGAACGTTATTCGTGACGCCGTCACCTATACCGAACATGCCAAGAGGAAGACTGTCACCGCTATGGATGTAGTATATGCTCTCAAGAGGCAGGGCAGAACCCTCTACGGATTCGGAGGTTAAGTAGATTAATAAGTCAAATATGTCTTATTAATTTTACTTCGGCCCCTTTTGGGGCCACCCTACTATTTACGAAAGAAAAAAGTTATTAAGCATTCTAATTATACGAGTTTTTTCCAAGATTATATCTGTACCACCAAGAAATTTTGTGATTATTTAAAAGCTTGTGTTGTACCTTGCTGTTTACGAATGCAGAAAGTCATTTAGAATTCCATGAGAACTATATATTTGTGCATAACACAATACATTTTTAGCCTGCTTTGCACGATATATGAGTTTTCATACGAATTATTTTACCCCATGCGTACAGCTATTCTCTGTATGTATGTATTTCACAATTCAAAATAAATAATTTTTATGAACTTTCTGACAGTTAAGCGTAATTTTTTTGAGGGAGGGCAATTAAACAACTTGGTGAGTTATGCGAAGATTGGGACACAAATACTGAATGTAAACGTTGACTTTACATTGCATATATTGCGAGCGATAAATTTTTCAACTATGAGCAATTGTTAAATTTTCTATAGTATAAAAACTTCGCTGTAAAAAAAAAACAAATTTGTGTCGATAAGCCAAGGTACGCGCGAACCTCCTATCACGGAAGTCCCGGTCGAGGGACGGCTAGCCAAGTTTCTGCTTGGGCAACAGAGTTTGCTACACGAGTAACGGCGGGCGTACTATCACGGAAGACCCGGTCGAGGGACTGCTGTTGTTGGAAAGTGAGGGTTTTACTTGGGTCACAGTGTTCAGTGAGTTGCCGTTTTTCGTCCATTTAAAACACTGATTTATTAAAAAAAGAAAAACTTGTTTGCAAAACATTCCTATACATTGTTCGGGTATTTTTCCTGCCGCGTGCACTTATTCCCTCTCATCGTCGCATAACGTAGTCATAGGTATACGATCTCTTGTTATATTCATTTGCTCGTGTTGTCCTAATTTTGTAGAGCTGCGTGAATTATTGTACCCAATTACTGATATGCTGCGCAATTATAACTTCGATGTTTATTAAGCCGGCGTGGTTCGAAACTGGCGTGCGTTTCACTCATTTTATTGTGTGTATCGTTTTATTTTTAGGTAGCAGTTTCGTGCTATTCCTAACATTTATTTAGAATATTTGTCAATTTGGTGCAGGTTACTTTGAATTTGTCAACGGAGAGTATTATAGGGATACGTGAGGGGAAGGTTTGAATGTGTACGGCGCTGGGATTTAGCCGAGTACTTGCCGGGACCGATCGTTTGCAGCACACAGACTATAGGGAATAAGCTTCGAAATATATTTGCAAAACAGCATCGAAAGTAGTTTTTGCGTTGCTAACTAACAATCGCTACTGCTCGCAACAAAACAGTATTCAAAGTGCATAGAATAATTATTCTGAAACAACACGACCAATCCAGTGAAAATACAAAACTAAATGTTTGCTATAAACTTTTTTTTTTCGTTAACGTTATTGGTGGCCCCAAAAGGGGCCGGAATAGTATTTTCCAAAGACAGAAAAAAAGCTGTTTACTTCTTCTCAGTCTTCTTGGGCAGGAGCACAGCCTGGATGTTAGGCAAAACACCACCTTGAGCAATGGTAACTCCGCTCAAAAGTTTGTTCAATTCCTCGTCGTTGCGGATAGCAAGCTGCAAATGACGGGGGATGATACGGGTCTTCTTGTTGTCACGAGCGGCATTGCCAGCAAGTTCGAGAACTTCAGCAGCCAAGTATTCCATGACAGCAGCCAGGTACACGGGGGCACCAGCTCCTACACGTTCAGCATAGTTTCCCTTGCGGAGCAGACGGTGAATTCTGCCAACAGGGAACTGCAGGCCGGCTCTAGTAGAGCGGGACTTTGACTTTCCCTTCACTTTACCTCCCTTTCCGCGTCCAGACATGATGATGGTAGTATAGCGTAGCGTAGACTGATCCCAGCGGCCTGTATCGCGTGGTCTTAAATAGCTACGCCAGCGTCCTACATTTTGCCACCGTGCATACAATCGATCGACGCGTTGTCCTGCTGCTAGCTATATAGGGCCGTGCGCTGGGCCGCCGCGACACTCGCTGCTCAACTACGCTACCGTCAACATGCCACCTAAAGCTTCAGGTAAAGCTGCCAAGAAGGCCGGTAAGGCCCAGAAAAGCATCACCAAGGGAGATAAGAAAAAACGCAAGAAGAGGCGTGAATCGTACGCTATCTACATCTATAAGGTGTTGAAGCAAGTTCACCCCGATACCGGTGTTTCATCCAAGGCTATGTCTATCATGAACTCGTTCGTGAATGATATTTTCGAGCGTATCGCTGGTGAAGCTTCCCGCCTGGCTCACTACAACAAGCGGTCTACCATCACCTCACGGGAAATTCAGACTGCCGTCAGGCTGTTGCTTCCCGGTGAATTGGCCAAGCACGCTGTATCTGAGGGTACCAAGGCTGTCACCAAGTACACTTCTTCCAAGTAAATTATTGAGACAATTATGTCTTATTAATTTTACTTAGGCCCCTTTTGGGGCCACCCAACTGTTAACGAAAAAAAAAGTTATTTAGCAACGATATTAGGTTATTCAAGCGTGTCGCAATGAATTTTTGTATGCGTTATGTCTATTTACTTCATTTATATATTTCTCGTTGCGTTAATGATAGATTGCGTGCTACGAATGTTTTGTAAGTAGGGCACTGCTGAAGTTGCCGATTTCCGGTACCAAACAACCGGCCCCTGCGATGAAAACGCATGCGTACAACGGTTATCTTATATTTTTGAGATGAAGTTAATTATTTCTTTTCAACTTTTTGAGGGCTATTCTTACATTGTTTGAGTACATCCAAGCAGATTTAGCGGTTCTGCGAACTTTGGTACTCCAATGAATAGTGTAACATTTTTTTTACATTACAATGCATAATGTGCGTCAGAAATAGTGGGCATTTTATTTATCATATTTGTGCAGTTAATAAATTTTGTGTGGTCGAAATTTCATAGTGCAACACACATAAATAGGCCTAAATTTGGGTAAATAAGTGAACAAACCTCCTATCACGGCAGTCCCATTCGAGGGACGGCTGTGTTGGGAACGCGAGGGTTACGTTTGAGTGACGGGGTTGTAGGAGCATTTTCAGTTATCTGGCTACGCCGGCAGCAAAGTGTGTATTAATTTACCACAAGTGCTAGTATTACGCATTTTTGGACATCAGCTGTTCTGAGATAAGCGCTCGTTAGTTTGGAATGTGTCACATATTCTTCCTTCCATTAAATATTGTATAGTTTAGACAGTACCTAAATATTTATGAAATAAATTTTTAAAACCAAAAACAATGCACAAACTTTTTTTTTCGTAAACAATATTGGTGGTCCAGAAGGACCGATTCAGCGTGCAAAAGCACACTGGGCAGAGAATAGAAACCATGTCTCATTGCCGAAAAACTACTATAGTAATTTACTTTTTGGCAGCGGCTTTCTTGGCTGCGGGCTTTTTAGCAGCGGCTTTTTTGGCGGCAGCTGGCTTTTTAGCAGGTGCCTTAGCTGCCTTTTTGGCGGGCTTGGCAGCCTTCTTGGCAGCTGGCTTTTTGGTCGCAGTTTTCTTGGCGGCAGACTTCTTGGCAGCCTTTTTAGGAGATTTGGTGGCCTTCTTAGCTGCAGGCTTTGCGGCCTTTTTGGGAGATTTGGTAGCCTTTTTCGCTGCTGGCTTCTTCACGGCTTTAGGCTTCTCAGCAAGCTTGAAGGAACCGGAGGCTCCGGTGCCCTTAACCTGCTTCAATGCACCGGAATCAACCATGCGTTTGAGGTTACCTTTTACGAAAGTTGCTACAGATTTCTCTTCGACCTTGTTGTTAGCCAGAATGTACTTCTTGATGGCTTGGATGGATGAACCCTTCTTCTCTTTCAGAGCTGTCACGGCAGCAATAATCATCTCTGAAAATTTAGGGTGAGTTGAAGGCTTGGCAGGCTTCTTAGCCTTGGCAGCAGCCTTCTTGGGAGCAGCAGCAGCGGGGGCAGCGTCGGCCATCGTAGCGGTAGTATACGTAGAGAGGTGTTTACGGCAGTAGAGATGAAGCGAGAGTGAATCGTGTGCAAACGCCACACCGCTGACAGTATTGAGCGGGACTGCCGTGATAGGATGGTTCCGCGCACCGTCCACTTATCGGGCTAAATTTAGGGCAATTTGTGTTTGTTCCACCAAGGTTTTTAAACCATAGAAAGTTAACCAATTGCTCAATTTTGAAATGCAAAGTACCAAATTATTCGCATGCAAATTTGACATTGTAAAAACTATATTTCTACCCATTATCGGTGTAGCCAACTTTGCAAAACTGCATAAACCCTCAAATTTGTCTAAATGCCTTCCAAAAATTGGCACATTTTCGCTAAATTCTCAAAAAATACTTGTAAATTTAATATTTTGTTTTTTAGAATATATGCACACAGAGATTCTACATTTTTACATATAAATTGCAATACGTTCAAGCGAAAACTGGCCGAGATATAGGCTTGATTATAGGCGGTAGAAAGAACAAATTACATTGACCGATGCCGTAACGTTAGCGCTGAGCTGGGATCGACATCATTATGTGAAAATAATCTGGTAGTGGAACCAAGCTTTGAATTTGGAACCACGTATCAATTTGTGTCAATAGTATCAAGTGTACGGTGTATTTTTAATTTGTAATTCGACTTAAATTAAAAACATGGTCATCAGGTCTATCTACATGCACTACGTCAATCGTTGCAATACATGCGCCGTTCATCAAGTTTAGGTTTTATCACGATAATATCACATTTTTTAGTTTTTTGACCACAACACCAAAATGTTAGTAAAAATATTTGTTCTATAGAACTAAATTTATTTTTAGAGAATTTGACTGTTTCGAACAAAAATTGAACATAAATTGATAGTTTCTAACATAAATTGAAAATTGAATTTAAATTAAAGAAAATAATAATAATTTTTGAGAAAAATTTATATTTTTGGCCCAAAATAACGTAATTTTGGAAAATAAGTCAATGTATTAAAACAACGCATTATTTCTGAAAGAAAAAATCGATATATTGGAAAAAACGCTTTTTTTAACAAATACAATTTTGGCCTAAAATGACGTTTTTATTCTAAAATAATAAAATTGCATGTGTTTATGTTAGGGAGTCCACCGTAGACACGCAGCCGGAGGGCGCGTGTCGGCTCAGTTTTTTACAATTTTGGCTTAAAATAACGTTATTTTCAGGAAAAATATTAATATATTATAAAAAAATCACTTTTTTGAAGAAAAAAATCACAATTTTGGCCTAAATGACGTTATTTTAGGAAAAAGACTCAATATATTGAAGAAAAAAACGCATTTAACCCTCTAACACTCAGGGGGAGCTCAGAATCCCGGTATGCTGCCGCCGACACAGGACAACCAGCTGCTGGTCGTTGCAGGGTTAACAACCACACATATCAAACGCTATATGTTACCACGCAGCTTGCAGTAGTTGTTAACTTGCTAACACCCACGGGGGCCTGAGAGGTCCGGCAATTTACCGCCGACACAGCTGCTGGTCGTTGCAAGGTTAAAAAAAGACATTTAAAAATACAAGGTTAAAAAAAGACATCTATCGGCATGTTACATAAACTTTTTTCTTTCGTTAAAAGTAAGGTGGCCCCAGAAGGGGCCCAAGTAAAATTAATAAGACAAAAGTCTTACTAATCTACTTGTATAACCTAATTGGAAGAAGCCTGCATATCCAGTAGAATTTTATCTTCAATCTGATCAGCATAGCTATCATCTTCCAAGTCGTTGGAAGAAGCCTGCACAGCAGGGCTTTCGTCCAAGTCGTTGGAAGGAGCCTGCATTTCCAGATGAATCAAATTTTCAAACCGGATAGCCTGACTACCTTCCATGACGTTCTCCTTAAGAGGCGTTATCGAAGTTTTTCTAGCCAATTTTAATTGGTTACGAAAATTCTTCAACAGCACCACTTTCAGAAGCGTCATTTGCTTACCCATTTTAGAATGAAGTAAGTTTTTTAAAACACAACACACAAGATAATGTTAAAATAGCGAAGTAATGCAAGAAGCAAGTAGTTCGCGGAATGACTGACTTACTGATAAACGGGGTATATATAGAAAGTTAATTGCCTTAGCTGCTGATGCGGTGGCCTGGTTCAGGAAACTGCTTATAAGACGTTCGCGATGAAGAATAAGTATGGCGGAACGCAATAAAGTATAAGTGTGGATAAAGTATGGGCATAAACACATTTTTGCGAAGAATTAACAATTTTGGAATAAAATTACATTTTGTACAAAAGAAAAAATAAAAAAATTGATATTTTGGTAAAATAAAGTAGCTGTATTCTGTTCCCAAGGATTTTACTTAGCTGCATTTCCTATGGATGTAAATGAATATATTATCTATCTAATTACAGTGCATCAACTACATGTACCCACATAATTCTGGGTAAAACAGAAGTCTTGTACATGTTGCCTTGATGTGCAATACATGAAAGTAAGAAATTTTGTTTTTTCAACAAAACGGCCCACAATACACACAACGTTGTAGTTCTTGAAAGTTTGTACAATGAGCCAATAGAAAAGAATAATATAACAAAATGTGCTATCATTATGCACTAGCAAATCGCGCATAATAGCAAATAAACTTATGGCCTATTTGCGACACACCAACCCCTTTAAATTAGGGAAGCTTTAGTTTCAAATATACTTCAGTTTTTCCAGGGTGTCTGAGTTATTGGCTAGGTTAAGGATTTTGCTTCCACGGTCATGCGCCTGAGATGCATGTGAATCAAACTTGTTGGGGAGAGATCACTGTTCATAATATGTTGTATATCAAGCCTAAATGTACCTAAACTTCACTTTTACAATGTATCTTTGATACCAAAATTATCACAACTGAAAAATGCATAATAATATGAAATATACTGTCATCCTACATATGTTCCCACAAATGGGTGTGGGAATATATCTAGGATGAGGGTAAGGTTACGGCATCCTAGATATGTTCCCATGTCTTTAAGTGGGAACTAAACTAGGAATTTACCAAAAAACACGTGCTTTGGGCCAAGACGATTTTTTTTGGAAAAAAATAACTATTTTGGACAAAAATGTACATTTTTGACGTAAAAATCTCAAATATATATTGTAAAGTTAACGTTGTTTAGAAAAATAGACATTTTTGGCTTAAAATGACGTTTTTTTCGAGAAAAAAAAAATATATATATAT
Organism: Armandia brevis; assembly: GCA_035585475.1. Classification (NCBI taxonomy): domain Eukaryota; kingdom Metazoa; phylum Annelida; class Polychaeta; family Opheliidae; genus Armandia; species Armandia brevis. The sequence goes on along the minus strand of JAXGGS010561026.1, from coordinate 54 downwards.
TGGACCGGTAAAAATACATTTTTTTAGAAAAATTAACAATTTTAGCCAAAAATA
>JAXGGS010561025.1:4397-34721 GCA_035585475.1 Armandia brevis | reverse complement strand
AACCCTGCAGGATGATGAGGCCCCTGGTCCCTCACAGTTCACCCAGGCCCAGACCTTCACACAAGCCGAGAAATCATTGAAAGAGATGAATCAAGGTGATATCGATAGAAAAGTAAGGGATATTTCACTCTGTCTCTTGCAAAAATTTTCGTGCCGAACTTTTTACAATAAAAATGTCACCTGCGTTAATGTTTCTTTTCAGGTCAACGATCTTGTCCATTTTCTGTTGGCCATGGATGCTAAAAAGATTCCCATTAAAAGACAAGGTATTTCATACACCAAGGTTCAATGAGTTATGAAATCCAGTGATATTCACTTTAAGAATAACCTTTTTATCTTTTAGTGTAAAGACTGCACTTTTAATTATTGTCCTAACTTTAAATCCATTATTTTATCTTTTCAGATATAAATAAACATGTTTTGAGAGAACATTCCAAAGCGTATCCGATACTTCTCGAAAAGGCAAAAGAAAGGTTGGAAAAGGTAAACACGTATTTATCATTTCATCCTTTGTAATATCTTCATCGTCAATCCACGAACACCACATGCACAACGAACATATACGTGTATATTTAACCAATGGAGCATTTTTTTAGGTTTTTGGTATTTCACTCGTTCAACTGGACAACAAACTGAAGAGCTACATACTAGTCAACCGTCTCATCAATGACGAAAATGATGCTCATCAGGAATGGTTTGTAACTTATTATTTTACTAATATAAAGCGCATTGATCTCTGTAAATGCGCTATATAAGAATTATATATTATTATTATTATTAACTTTTTATATTTGTGATGAGTCGTTAAGCGTTCATATGAATATATATGTTAAATCGTGCTCACGCTGATCAACCACTGTCTCTCTTTGCAGGCCAAAAGACGACAGTGCAAAAATGGGTTTGGTTATGCTCATTCTTGCCAGTATTTTCATGAACGGAAATGTCATGTCAGAGGCACAACTCGAACACTTGCTGAAGAAACTCTCACTAGATATGGAGTAAGTGTCCAGTAAAATGTAAATTATAAACGTACCTGATTTGTCCTGCCCATACTAATTCATGTTTAGTCTATTGATGCTGTCTCGCGTATGAATTAATGGGGAAAATGAATTCCTCTCATTGCAGGCAACACCATGAGGTGTTTGGGGATGTTAAGAAGTTGATTACACATGACTTGGTCCGTCAGGGATACTTGGAATATATCCGACAGCCAGCGAGCGACCCCCCGACACACGAATTTAAGTGGGGCTACCGGGCTAAGGCCGAACTCACCAAGAGAGATGCTCTTCACTTTGTCTGTCAGGTAAACGATGTATTAACGATGTACTAATTTGTCATTTGTCAAACTATTTCCCTGGATCGTTGTACCAGCAGTGCCCTGCTTTACTTACCGGTCAATTTCTGTAATTGTATTTTTGACGTTGAATATTATTCAGATATACGGAGACACTACGATGAGTCAGTGGAAGAGTCAGTACGCAGATATGCAGCGTAGTGAACGAACTGGCGAAGGAGGATCTGATGATGTTGTTATAGAGACGGAAGAAAGAAGTTAAACGTTGCCGCCAGGGTTCTGAATCATGTGTAGATAGCGGGTGGAAACGGACAGACTGCCCTTCAATATTGTGTTGTGCCTTTATGTGTCCCGGTGGTGTTTGCTAAGCAGCTGCACGACGTGCAACCAAAACGTCTCGCTCTTAAATGACAGCTGGATTAAACTGCCATCCATTCTTTAGTAGATTGTATTAAATGTATGTTATTCTAGAAGATTAAAGAGATAGGCATATCTCAAAATATGTCGTAATTTTATATGTGAAGAAGAATTCATTTTAATTTGTAATTGTTCTTACATGTGGTATTATTTGAAATAAATGTACGCACATGACAATTCAATTCTTATTTTCATTTTTTTTTATTATTACTTTTTACCGCTCTAGCTCTTTAAAAGGCGGAACTTTCAAGTGTATTACTACTCTCTGAATTATGCAAGCGTCCCTTCCCACCATCATATGTTTCATTGATTCAACTGACAAGCTTCGTATATAGTGGTAGGGGCTCGTTTTATAGGGATTTTTCAATGTTTTTCGAGTGTCACTCGGTAACACATTTGTCGAACTGACCGGAACGAAATTTAGAGCTGAGAGGTCAATGCTACCCATCTCCTAGCAGTAACAGGTGCGACTATGACTAAAATAGTAAAAATGCTCTGGATTGTCATATATTCTTTTTAACATATAACTGGAGGTTGCTATAATGATAAATATGGGTGCATTATGAATTATTACTTGTAACCCAGCGGCACTGCCCTAAATGCAGATTAGTAGGTCAACATAGTTTTACATGCTGCCATATTACAGAACTCCCAAATATACAACCTGGACCCTGTGCAATTTTCGGGTTCATTTCAAACTTTTTGTATTGACTTGAGGTATGCTATTTTTATCTTAATTAAAACATTAATTAGCCGAATTACAGATATCTCATGCTATCATGAATTGTTTGAGAACTCCAGGTCGTTGTCAAGGAGGACGGTATGAGGCCCAACCCAGGGACTGTGTTGTTTCTGGAGCGAGTCGTTCGGTCGACACGGTATAGGTTTATCTGTCGATCCCTCTCCAGTTCCAGTGGTTCATCAATGTCCACAGGTGCAGAGACTGGCGAGGAATTAAAAGTAACACGCTTAGGAGGGAGCCATCTAGGTCTGATAAATATAACGACCTGCAGTGAATATTTTTGTCCCATTTAGGAGACTGCAATATTACCAAACTGGAAATTCAAACTAGCATTATTACCATTATTCTGGATTTCTGAGTATTCAAATTGAATTTGACTTGGTGAATTTAGGTGTAACCGTGTTAAGTATCAACAGACCTGAATTGCGGAACGCCATCAGTTTCCCACTGATTGAGCAGGTATGCAAAATAATCAATAATACAATACATGTCATTTTCTGGGGGTTTAGAGAGCAGTTTATTAATCTCTGTGGAGTTAATTATTGATGAATGAGGACACATATGAATTTATATGTAGATTATGATTTCAGATCAAAAATGCAACCATAGAATTACCGTACGATGGTACTACAAAAGTCGTTGTGTTATCCAGTGAACACAAGGGGATATTTTGTGCAGGCAAGAATTATTCCTGCTTTAAAATATGCGAACTAATCGATTATGGGATACATCCCTCTCATCTAAACATACTGTTTTATCAATATATTTCCAATTAAATCCGCAGGAGCTGACTTGAAGGAGCGTTTATTACAGAGTGTAGAGGTTTACACGAAGTGGAGCCACTCGATCAGAGCTGTGTTCCAGGACCTGGCCTCTCTCCCCCTCCCAGTCCTCGCTGCTGTGGACGGTCACGCTCTCGGCGGAGGACTCGAGCTAGCGCTCGCCGCTGACATTAGAGTAGCTGGTAAATCGCGTCCTGATAATAATAATAAACATAATTTATAGAGCGCTTCACCTGTCCTCGAAGCTATTCTGATTTACAAATTGAAAGATGTGCTAAACCTAGATACAATATTTGAATTACCGTATGTAAATGCACCATTTTCAGCAACCAATGCAAAAATTGGGCTACCAGAGACGGGATTAGCCATTATACCTGGCGCAGGTAAGAAAAGAGAATCTACGTTAGGAAAGTTTCCTAAATTCTTATATTAATCGTGGTTAAGTTTGATCAAATTCTTCAGGGGGCACACAGAGGCTGAGTAGATTAGTGGGTCCAGCGATTGCCAAAGAACTTATATTTACCGGACAAGTACTGAATTCAGAGGAAGCACAGAGATTGGGTGTGGTGAACTACTCAGTAGAACAGAACGAAGAGAAGAATGCTGCTTATCAGAGATGTTTGCATCTGGCAGAAACTATATTAGATAAGGTACAAGTCGAGATAGTCTTGTTATGGCTTTCTGAATTTGCATCCTACAGTTGTAAACGATAAGTCGTTCCTGGTCGGATCAACTTATTTACACTTGTCTGTATGGTTGATAGGGCACTGTTGCGATTCGTATGGCCAAGCAAGCCATAGGTCGAGGTATCGAGATGGATCTATCATCAGGATTAGAAATGGAAAAAGCCTCGTACGCCCAAGTATGTGAGAATTCTGAATTCTAAGTCACGAAAAATTACGTCACAATTAGATGACAGCAGCAAATGTATTGAGTCAATCTTATTTTTCTCAAAACAGGTTATACCGACCGAGGATAGAATTGAAGGTCTGAAAGCTTTCCGCGACAAAAGAAAACCAGTCTATAAAGGGAAATAATTTTCCATAGAAAGTGAAACCCAAACTGTCTTTGTTTTAGGTACTTTATTGTGCACTTAGAAGGGCCATACAGTTTACATTGTTCTTTGCAATTGGTATAATCACACGGTGTATTATGTAACCGTGCTCTTAATGGAAGCCACATTTCTTAATAAATAAAGACATTGCATAATAATCTTAATCAAACGATATTTCCTTTACTTGAATCTCGTCAATCCTGAATATTGTAATTAATCTGATTCATATATCACCATGCCCTATATATGTCCTCACTGCACAGAACCCACGTTAATATATTGCGGTACATTGATTATTATTTAACGTAAAAAAAATACTTTCACTCGAGATAAATATAATTGAAAAGCGGAATCACATTAACTTATCTTTCCGAAGCGCATACCACGGGAGTAATCAGCACAATGACAAGACACTCCACACATTTCCAATTGCATACACTTATTATTACTGAGTCGTTTAATTAGCTTTAATAGTTGTATCAGGATATTGTCGGAAGATTCTGAAGGAGCACTGTAAGATGCAATAGTCGTTCTCTTTAAATAATTATCAGAATTCAGGTTTTCTGACATTTCACACGAGTATGATATAATTACTTTCACTTTTTTAAGAGACCAAATATCGGGAAATACTTCGCTGTAGAATAGCACCAAAGACATTATTGCCTGACTTCTGTTATTCTCGACTTAGTATTCCTCGTCTTCTTCCTCATCCACTCCGTTCTGATCTTGCGAATCACAGCCAACTTCCTCGTAATCCTTCTCCAATGCTGCTAAATCTTCTCTTGCTTCGGCAAACTCTCCCTCCTCCATACCTAAAAACAATTATCACGTTTTATGGATAAATCGATAATATTTTGTTCTAAATTAACGGTACTGAATCGTCGATTGCACACGATTAAAAAACCCAGCTCTTCACTCACCTTCACCGACATACCAGTGTACGAACGCTCGTTTCGCGTACATCAAGTCAAACTTGTGATCTAATCTTGACCAAGCCTCCGCGATAGCAGTTGTGTTGCTGATCATACAAACTGCTCTCTGCAGATGAGCCAAATCTCCACCTGGTAGTTAACAAAATATTGTCATGGCGAGTGCGAATGAGATGGAAGTGAAGTCATCTGAGAGTAATTGAGTAAAATTAGGTAATTATAGATTTGGAGCACGCACCTGGCACAACCGTGGGCGCCTGATAATTAATACCAACTTTGAACCCTGTCGGGCACCAGTCGACGAACTGGATGGAACGTTTGGTTTTAATTAATGCTATGGCGGCGTTGACGTCCTTGGGAACCACATCTCCTCTGTAGAGCATGCAGCAGGCCATGTACTTCCCCAGTCTGGGATCACATTTCACCATCTGATTGCATGGCTCGAAGCAGGCGTTTGTGATCTCTCCTACTGACAACTGCTCGTGGTACGCTTTCTCCACTGTAAATCGAGCACAGGGCAGATAATCAGGCGTGAATGATAAGAAATTGGAAATGACATCGGAGACGTGTTGCTCCGGGATGAGTTAATGCGATCGGGCCTGCGCGGTCAAGCGTTTACTAATATTTACCAGAGATAATGGGAGCGTAGGTGACCAGAGGGAAGTGAATTCTTGGGTACGGCACCAGATTTGTCTGGAACTCGGTAAGATCCACATTCAGTGCTCCGTCAAATCTGTCATTGGAAGGTAAATATAAACACGCGAGTAAGGCATCAACGCTAATTTAATTATTTTCCATGGCAACAGATTTGTCAATGTCAATAACACGTACCGGAGGGATGCTGTTATGGAAGAGACGATCTGACCGATGAGTCTGTTAAGGTTGCGGTAAGACGGACGCTCGATGTCCAGATTTCTCCGGCAGATGTCATAGATGGCTTCATTGTCCACCATGAAGGCACAATCGGAATGCTCGAGGGTTGTATGCGTGGTCAGCACAGCGTTGTATGGTTCGACGACCGCTGTTGATACCTGCAAAAACATTTGTTATTATAATTACATATTAGGTAAATGTTTCCAGATACAAAAGGTATTATACAATTACTGGTTGAAATTACTTACTTGTGGGGCGGGATAGACGGCAAATTCTAGCTTGGATTTCTTTCCGTAATCCACGGATAATCTTTCCATTAGCAGAGAAGCAAATCCGCTTCCCGTGCCTCCTCCAGAGCTGTGGAACACCAGGAATCCTTGTAATCCGGAGCACGTGTCCGCCTTAAAACACAGAGAGACAATGTCAAATATATCAATCCATACACGACATTTACGTAAATTAATTCCAAAATGGTAATCAGAATGATTTGTGTATCAGAAACCAGTTTACCATTTTTCTAACTCTGTCCAGAACCAGGTCGATGATTTCCTTACCGACGGTATAGTGGCCCCTGGCGTAGTTGTTGGCAGCATCCTCCTTTCCAGTAATCAGCTGCTCGGGGTGAAACAGTTGACGATATGCACCGGTTCTAACCTCATCTGTAAACACATAAACACGTGCAGTCAAAACAATATATTCCCTCAGGCGTTCTGGGGGAGTGTAACCCTCATTTCCATCCACGAAATGATACTGATGATACAGCTGTTGGATCAAAATAAGTCAGCGAATATTCGAAACAATTGGAAGTTTTAATGAAGGTCGGCTTAAATAACTTGTCGATGATCGATGCCCTTTATATCTTATGATAAATATTTACTTGAGATACCTATGCCTTACCTATGACTGATGGTTCCAAGTCGACGTAAATAGCTCTGGGAACGAATTTGCCAGCAGATGTGTGGTTAAAGAAGGTATTGAAGGCCTCCTCAGCTCCTGTGCTTCCATTGTCTGGTTTGGGCGGGGCTGAAACACCATTCTCCACTGGGGCTTGTACCAAACCATCGGGGCTTATACCGTGTTCTAAACAGTACAGCTCCCAGCAGGCATTGCCCATCTGGACGCCTGCCTGCCCGACGTGTACTGAGATACATTCGCGCTGAAACACAAAAAAGTGTCCATTGTAGTTTTCATAGTAGTGCTACCGGTAATATGTACATGTATATCTAGATTTATTCATTGCATTGGATCAACACTCCGTATGACATCATATAACATAGGCAGTGTGGCCTCTAATTTCCTCATTTCGATAACCTGCGCATGGAAAATTTGTTTTCCTATTTGGTCAGGTATATCTACATATAACTGTCTTCATATACCTAGATTAACAAATACGCTTGGCTTCGTTTGCAAAAGAACTTACGTAGAAAAGACATATAAATTGCAAGGGGCCCCCTCAGCTTCCTAAAGGTCTTTATACAAGGGTACCCAACGTTATACCTGCTGTGCATTCTCTTAATAGCACAGAGAAATGAACCATAGTAACGAACTTTATCTTGAACTGATTTGCCAGAGAAATGTTTATTCTGGTGACTTGCCGTGCGAATGACATTTCCAAACAAGATAACGACAGCTGCACGCGCATAAGCGATTCCTAGGAAAACTGTCTCTCTGTTAATCGACTCCAGTGGCGCTAGTTTAGTCTTGCCTAAACACTCGGACAGAAAACATTTCATTGAGAGAAGTGAAGTGTTGGTGTATGGTATCAGGAGCACGTGCCACAGATTTGACCTCTGCCAGGAGCGCGCCTGGTGTATGATGTACTGTATTTGTTTCAGCAACCGGGATGATGACAGGCAGTACCAAATGTTATCAAGCACGCATGCTTTTGGGCATTTCGTGTTCCAGAAGATTAAGTCGTTCATCAGTTAAAAAAAACACTAACAACTTTTTAAGTGAGTCAATGGGCGCTTTGCTAAGACAAAAGATCTGTCACAACTTTCGAAACAAAGAATCAACCAATTAGAAGAAAAAACACGTTAGGGTAATCTGTGAAGGAGTAATACCATATACAAACAAACGGGCAAAGCCAATACGCGCGTATGCGTTTCTTGTTGCATTTAGAAACCGCGGAATCGGACGTGATAAGAAGCTTCTGCATCTGGTTATCTGCCGGATGGAAACGATCGAATCTGTCTAGTGGAGGGAATCACCAAGAAATGTTACATACATCGAGTGATCACCACATCAGGCCCGGGATCAGGCCGGCTGGTTGGTGCGCACGTCTGATTCCTCAGACTCCTGTATCGTGACACGAGCCGCCAGAAACATTCCAGAGTGCTGCCACCTAACTTAAACACATCTGCTCACGTTAAAAAACTCAGCCTCGGCTACCTATTCCCGGAATCAGTGTCGTCATTTGATTGCTTCCCGGCACTATGTGTCTGCTCGCTTCCCGCTGCTAGATATTCTGAGAGGATCCAGTTGTAACTCCCCGTAAACCCCAACACCTCCCCCCCCCCTCCCGCTCTCCCTCCCTCCTCCCGGATCCAAGATCGACAAGTGAATCATCCTCCCAGAAATAGAGTGCTCGGCGCTATACTCACTTCCTCACCTGACACAGTGTAAAGCACACCCCTAACAAACCGCTTGATACTAAAATAAACAATGGGTACTCTATCAAATCCACACTCATCTAAAACAAATGATACTCGTGTCTGATTAAACTCGTGGACTACCTATCAGGAGGAAAGCATTGACGGCGCGATCAAACGCCAGCTATTTGTATTTCACACCCTGTTTTACAGCTTAATGCCTCATTTATCCCTGTAGATATGATGCCGCAAAAACAACGTCGATAAAAAACCGCCTGGTTAATTTCAGATAGAAAACAGATGGCGACTATCGGCCGATCAGAGGAGATATGCGGCGAGGGGGAGAGAGAGGCAGTGCCAGACCTCCCCCAGAAATAACCTGCTTCCATCGCCACATCTTCTGTAACTGCGGGACCGATGACACACGCTGTGCGCGGATTATATTATCTCAGCATCCGCAGCCCAGCCCGTGACTCGCCTGATGAGCGGTAAACCGAGATAAAAACAATGTACGCGTTACAAAGTAGCGATAATTCTGCACCAGCAACAATTGACTTCTTCCTAGCTGTCAGTGAGCACTACATTAGTAACACAAAAACATCCAAGCGTGCGGGCACAAGTGTTCTTAAGCACTCCCATCAATTGAATAGCACCAACAACAGATGTAAACTAATTGTCAGGAGTTTCCTAAGCTATCGGTCACAAAACCAATATAATAGTGACAAATAATTCTTTTAAATTAATACTTCAGTTAAAGGCTTTAATCCTTTTAATCACTGATTAGGTTTTAGATCACCTAGATTTTATTGATCTTACTGCTTGTCTCGCAGGTGATACATTTTATGAATTTGCAATCTCAGTTAACCGATAATATCATAACATAATCTGTTTTATTTAGTGTGAAGCGCATACTAAAATATTTCCAGACTACACAAAAACTAGCGCTTTTCAAACTGCAGACAATCTATTCAGACAAAAACTCCTAAACAAGCAGTTTTTTTGCGTGGTTGGTGATTAAATTATCAGCTCTTTCCTCTGACTCCACCTGATTGACGCAACAAATCCTCGTGGCTGAAATCTCATTGCCAACTTTTCATCGATATCATCCTATGAATATAGACGAACTAATCTGATCTCCATTCAGTCTATTGAATGAATGGCCGTATGTTATTTAAAGTGTCCTATTAAAAACTGTAGTCTAGTCAGGCTTATTAAGTACGAATAACAATGGGGTGATGTAGTTTACTTTAAGCACAGCACTCACTCTGACTAATGGCCTGTTGTTACATCACATTTACATCAGTATTAAATCTGAAATATCACATTGTTGACGAAAATGGTTCGATGTAACAAGATACCTAAAGCACTTCGATTGAACGGGTACACCGAGTTAAAAACGAATGAACAGATTCACTTCTCAAGCCCGAACTTGATGATAGACCGAGTGATAGACACGGGGGACCATGGGGACTGACCTAAATCTACAACTTTAGAGACAAATCTATGTAACTGTTTTTAGAAGCTTTTAGAATAGTGGATCAGAAACATCATCCAGAGCTTTGTAAAGACGGTAATATAAAGGGTAGCTAAGGGTGGAACACATTTTCTGAACTTTTCCACCGGCAGCATTATAGAGCTGGAAACATGATGTCACTCACGGTCTAGCCTTGGCCCGTGGGCTGAGATGACTCACTGTGCACCATGTACTTCTTATGGGCTATCACGTGTAGAATACTGCAAACCAGGTTGTTAACAATGGCTTTAAAGTGATCCACGGATTATCAGATAAATAATCCTTAATAGAAGTGACCACTAGAGGTGTTTATGAAGTACATCCGCATGTATAATTCATATGAAACTAATAATTTGTCCGACTATAGACAATGGAGTTCCAGCTTCCGAGTGCGGTCTAGACCATACATGTATAATTTAGGCCCTGAATTTAGTATCTTAGCAGCTATTTAATAAAAGTAGTCTCAGACGGCCTAGAAAGGTCGGAACGAGCCTAAGATGAAGGAATTCAAGACAACACTTACCATCTTTAGTATCAATATAATTTCCAGCAACGGTCACACTATAAATCCCTGTGAATTGATATGATCCTTCCCTGCTGCTGATGCGACTGGATCCCTCTGTGTTAATGTTGAGTCTGACTGAGCCGGGCGCTAGGGATGCTGAGCGCTCAGCGTCAGCAGCTGAGGAGGATGTATGATGAGGACACAGTGAGTACTCGTCTGACTAGGTACCGCTGAATCACCGCTATAACTGAATAGGCCGTTCATTTAATATGTGGCGGCCGTAGGTCCACGTGAAGGCGAGGCCTCCGTCTCCGGCCTCCGTCTCTGACTCAGTCTTTGCGGTGTAGTTGAGAGAAACCATTTTGTGATAATTATGGGGTCATATATCACCTGCAGGACTGAGACATATCACGGTGACAAACACACCAGACAATCTTCAGATCGTTATTTTGTGTGATGATATTTCAGTGACTAACGCCCAGGTCAATTATAATATCAGCTTAGACATTAAAAGGCTAAATTGTGATCAACCTCTGGACAAGCATAAATATCAGCTTTTATACGATATCGATGTTAAGTTGAAATGTGTTATAGTAAGACATGTTCACTAAAAAGAGGTGAAAGACACGTCTTCTTTAGTATCACAGATTTATTCAAGGACAGCAAAGAAACCATTTATTACACTTGTGCACAGGTTCTATGAGTAATTATTGATAAAACTAAATATATATATATATACATATATATGCACGCGTATGTAAAACTGCAGCATTTAATTAAAAAGAAACATCAATGCCTTGTATTATGTAAACATTATAAGAAATATAAAAGAACCGGGGAAAGAAGAAGTGACGGAACCCACTCCAAGCTACTGCACGATACTTTTTATCACAATTATATCTCCCATGTTGATCTACATGTATATGCTAAAGAGGACCAATTCGGGGTTGTTCAAACAGAAAAGACAAAATATACATTCCCTTTTAAAGATGCAAAATTAAATCACCATTCCCTTGATTTCGGTCGATATGCGTGCGCATTTTTTACTACTCTTCATCTACCGGCTTCATCTTCAACACGATACGTTTCAGCGCACGTTGGTCTTGATACGCGCTCTTCCAGAAGGCGGCTTTGGTGCCCTTCTTTCCAAATGACATGAACGGTCCGGTGGGGTTGACATCCCCACAGTCGGTGAAGAACCACCCCCCGCCGTGCTCCTCGGCGCAGTTCTTGTCCTCGGACTGGTCCTGGTCCTTGTCTCTGGCGCTGAACATCACCCCTTCCGCATCGGTTGTGTTCGACATCTTCAGGTCATCACCCAGGGAAGCATCATCCCCCAGGTACTTTCCGGTCAACTTAAGCTTGTAGTTGTCCTCATCTTTGATCACCTCGAAGCCATCATATTCAGCGTGCTGGACAACGCCCTCATGGCCGGTCACCTCCACCCTCAGCCTACTGTTCTTCTCGGTGCTCAGCTTCGTCAGTGGATCCAGTCCCATCCAGAACTCATCTTCCGCATCCCCAAACCCTGTGACGTAGTCGCTCATCCCTCTGTCAAAGTCCTCCACGCCGCCCTCTCGCGCCATGAACACGAGCCACCCATCGCTGCACGACACTCGGGCTTTCGTACCGTTCTTCATCAACCCCCAGCCTTGGTGACTGACTGCATTCTTTCCGAAGCAGGAGCCGATGTCCACCAGTTTCCCCTCGCTGCTGGGTCGGATCGACATAGAGATGGATTTCAATGGTTTGGGTTTCCATGTCTTCCATGCCATGCATCCAGCCTCCTCGCTCTCAGGTCCGCAGTACCTGCCTGTTGGCAGAGTAGTATAACAGTTGTTGTACCACCAGCCTCCCTCTCCATCAGTAGCGCAGTTTTTTTCTGACTTGTCGCTGTCCTGATCCTCGGCGGTGAATTTCATACCATTATGAGTGGCCAGTGCATCTCCGGCCGTTGATTCCGAATCGTAACCAGCCACGTCTAGTTTGTATTTAGATGAGGAGGGGCTGACGATGAATCTACCGTACCGCGCCTCTGCGTTGTTGTAGTCAAAATCTGACATTTCCACCTTTAGCTCGTATGACCCGGATTTGGTGAGCGTGTGCAGATTCTCAAGCCCGAACCAGAATTCTCCTCGAGAATCCCCGAAACCGTCTCTGTACTCAGCCCAAGGTCGGTCAAAGTAAACTGTGTCATCTTCTCGTCGGAGAAATCTGAGCCATCCGTTGGAACAATAGACGGGGACCTTCCTGCCGCTAGGCATGGCCACCGCTCCGACTATCATGGGATAGGGCTCTTTAAAACAGTTGTCAATCGTTTCTTCGCGGTCGTCAAACACGGAGGGAAGAGGGGGAGGAGCGGAATCCATGCTGTAACATTGCTCCATCTGATAAGTAAATATAATTGACATCGTGACGATATAGTGTTCTGTTTGTAATCGGAGTAATTGGAGAAATCTGTCAGACTGTCACTTACCATTTCATCGGCCTTTGCCATCAAACTGTCACATGGGCTGCCATTTCTCGCTTTAACGCGCATCTCAATAATTCTGAACTGCTGCCATCCCTTGTGATCCACATACCAGTGCATCCTGCTGTCTGAATTCTTGTTGTTGTCCTTGCTGTCATAGACGCCAGTCGGATTAGCCATGGAACAATTACAGAACCACCAACCGCCTTTATACATGTGGGCACAGGAAGGGCTCGAGTCCTTCATGTCATTGTCTTTGTCGATGGTTGAGAAGCCCATCCCGTCTGGTAGCAGTTCCCGAACTCCACCGGACGTCAGACTGTCCCCGGCGGACGATCCTGCCTCGTACCCGCCGATCTGCAGACGATATTGGTCGTCTTCCGGTCCCACGATAAACGTGTTGTACTCAGCTGTCGTCTCCCGCCCATCAAAGTCCGTCAGTCTGACTTGCAGAGTGTACGCCCACTTAGAGGTCAGTTTGTGCAGATTTTCCAAGCCCAGCCAGAAATTTCCGTCAGCTTTTCCGAATCCATCCTTGTACTCGTCCCATCTCTGGTTGTCGAAAGTGAGTGAGTTGTCCTCGCGGCGCAGCCAGGTGAGCCAGCCGTCTTCACAGGTGAGCTCACTGTTAGCTGATCTCAGCCAGGTAGGCACGCACTCCGGCATCTCAGGTTCCACGTCATCGTATTTCATCAAACAGTCGTCTACCTGTAATTTTAGGGCGTCTATCGTGTGTCAAACAAAACGAAAACATGAAGAGAAAAGCATATCTCCTTTAAATTTCTCCCATATCATGCATAAAATCGCGAGGTATTTATGAATGGCAGATGATTGCTCATCTGACTATTAGTAATGATTTAATTCGTTCGTACTTGTGAATGCATGACTTACTTTCATCATCATGTCGGACACATCTTCCTCACAAGTGCTCGACGGTGTGCTCGCCCCAGTCACATCTTTCGAAAGCACGGCAATGCAAGCTAGAACCAGAACTTCGAGCGAGAACTCCATATTTCTAGCTGTTTGATTTTATTTTCACCTGTTGCAGACCACCTGTGTTACACCTTGGCGTTTATAACTGCGTAGTCATCTCAGCTGCGCGAGCTGTTGTGAAGAGTTTCTCCTCCTCGCGGCTCTATTTAAATACATGTAACGTGACACCGTATGACATATAGATAGCGCGGATCCTTTCGTCTGACCACGTTTTTAATGAAATATTTTCATTAGTGAAACACCACGGTATCAATTTACTTTAAGAAGAAAATTAGAAACATCGAGCTACCTGTTGAATTTGAGACTTTATTTCATACCGATATTAAATTTAACACGTAATAATAAAATGAAATTGATCGGACTATATGTATGCATGTATGTCTTTAAACATCAATAAACATTTCCATCGCATCGATGATATCCATGAATTTGCATGCATCTACTGAATACCGATAACAGGATCTGGATTATCTAATGCATACTAAGGATATAATGAATTGCTAGAGGCAATCATAAGTTCATATTTAATCTCATATTCTCAAATGAATTGAAGAGTACAACAAATCAATACCCACAAATTTTATCAAGATTCAATCACTATGTTCCGATTAAATGCTTATAAAATGTGGGTATGTCAGAAAGAAATATTAGCGCAGCCATTGCTCCAATTATCCCTCCTGCTACACCTCCTGTAACCTTAGCTGATACTCGGTTGTCAGCTTGTTTCCATGGCGACGGTTCTGCAACATCTTCCTTCACAAGTTCATCTGATATTTCTGTTAGAGAAAGATTTACATGATATGTCACTGTGACGTCAGATAGCACGGGTGAGAAATGTCGAGCATTTAGCTGGTTGCATACCTGTGCACTCCATTGATTGGCAGATCTCGGTTTGTGACACCTTTCTGGCACTGTCGTGAGTGTCGTGCCTTTCTCGGGTTCTGAGTCCAAACCCGCAGGTCCGACTGCATTCCGACCAGGAGGTCCAAGCTGACCAAACACGATGTAAGCATACTGAAGAGCAACCATCCTTATCCACGACTATATCTAGAAATTAATGCAGCAAACATTCCTATTTTCCCCAGAGAAGGTAACATTGGCTTTCTCAATTTAGTGATTTGAGCAAAAAGGTATCAAGGTGAAACCTGATATGCTGTAGAAATGTAAATCACTTTCCGCCGGTAACTTTACTCTATATCTTATTCCAACACCACAGCTTCCACTGCAATTTGTCCAATAAGTCCATTCTCCAAAGTTTAAATTGGTGTAACTGCTTGATCTAGAAGTAACAGTAGTCGGCTCGCTGGACACGTCGTAGTAGCTCGACAATTTTGTAGAGGACTTGGCTTTAAAAAAGATATGGAGACATTGTCCAACTCAAATGATCATTATTACATCCAGGCATTTAAAGTGACGACATCAAACTGTAACGCATTTTCAAGACTAGATACCCTTTAAACTTGTCTGAGCAATATGTACGGGATTGTGGTTTCCTTGGCCACCACCAAAACCAGTTGTTGATCCAACAGACACTGTCTCAGAATAGTTCAATGTTCCAGTGATTTCGGTTGTTATTGAAAAGTTTGTTCGTTGACCTGACAGCGAGATGCTTGGATATGACGAGAGCCTACCAGAGACATTACTGACATTGCTCTCGTCCCACATGGTGGATGGGGTTGTCCACATGGATGTGTTTGGATGATTGTGCGGATCTCCTGAAATACCTGAGCTAGTGTAATCAGACGAATGGCTACTGCTAGTGTTCGCTACCATCGGTGTACCAGAAATAATATTTTCTGTCACAGTGGAGAGTGCAGCAGACGTTTCCGCTTCCTGAATGACACGAAATATGATGAAACATCGTCTAGTTTTGGAATTAAGATGGACATTGACAATATCGATTGTTGACTTTCCGTTTGTAAATTAACTCACGTGAGTCTCAGAGTTTATGTGATTGGTAACGGAAGTTAACTCGGTCAAAGCTGCGGTGGATGATGACATTGATACTGAGCTCTCTGCAGGCGTCTCATCCCAGCATGTAACCGGTAAAACATATGATTTCGTACCTGTGCTACCATAAAGAGTGGCTGAGAAATGCTTGCCCTGGGTGTGCCTCAATATCCGTGTTTCTTCATCATTATCAATATCGTACTGCAATCCCACAAACAGTCCTCCGTCGATCGAGACCCAGTCCCCATCGATCCCATCGCCATCCAGCTCTAGCTCGTCTTTAGCATCAGCGGTAGTTACGATATTAATGCTTGTCTCAAAGCTATCGTCGTCTTCATCTGTCATAGGCGAGAAGACACAGGTGTTGCCCCACATCGACACAGGTGTTAGTACTACCATCGAGGGGCTACTGCCTGACTTGTTGTGTTTATGTCCCCTGTAAAACTGCACAACCTACAAAGAAGGTTGATGCTAAACTTTCACGTCTAGGGCGTGGTAAATTACTAGCGACAGGTACTCCTGAGATAACGCGTTAAATACCATAATCTTTTCCGTCGAATTTATTGAGTATACATTAGAGGATATGGCAAGAAAGTCGTGATGGTGGAAATTTGGAATTGCGTGACTAGTCTGTTGTCCATCATCTCTGGTGACGGTCAGAGAACAATCATTATTGGCTGCTGCAAATATTGAAAAAACAATACGTAATTACATCAAAGATCAGCTGAGATAAGGTGACAGAAAATGCGATGTTGTGGGACAATTATCATCAGGCATAATCATTTAGTTGAATTGTCATTATTTTGAGTCATTGCCGTACCTAGAATGCGTATCACGTCATGTGAGTTTTTATCATTGAATGGCACTACAATATATTGCATGCCCAGTTTCCGTGTCGAAGGAATCGTTGACACAAGATGCCCAATCGACTCCTCAACTTCTACTGCGCCTTTAGTGACTCCTGACGTCACCATAAGAGGATTTGTTCCCCAGATCCTAGTCCCCGTCAGGTCTCCCCCATCCGTCTCCCAATCAGCCTGTATCTGTTTTACAGGAAGCAGGTGTTCGTTAATTAAAATGATTTACCTCTCGTAAATACCTCATTGGAGTAGGTTAATTTTGCAACAATTGAATACATTAAGACACACCTGTAATGTTTGGTATTTATCTAGGGTAAAGGCGATCGAGTCACCACTAGTGTGGGTGCTCAGGAATCCTAAATGTACGGACACCAATCCCCCGCCCGGAGTCAGTGTTACATTCACCCACGTGTTATCTTGGGTGGCCACCGCGGCCAGTGAGTAAGGCCCCTGTATCGTGCATGACATGCATGTCACAAAATTAATATTAACCATTATTTTACTCAAATTATTTCAATTTCATACCTGGAGTGTCTGCGAGGCGGAGTATCTGTAGGAAACCACAAAGTGTTTTCTCGACAGTTCTTCTGTGCTTGGTATTCTGATGGCGTCAGTTAAAAAGCTTCCTGCGTTCAGTAACTGTGCCACTATTCTTGATGTTGAATTGATGAAAATTCCTGCCAGATATAGTCGAAAAATATCACTGAATAATGATTAATCATTTACTGATATCTCGAACTTATTTTCATCGAATCCTGGGTATCGAAAGTCCTAGAACCCCGGCTTACAGCAATTTGGCAGAAGAGGTTGTGTTTTTGAAGCATACCTTTCTGCCCAATGCCGTTTCCACGAAGATGCAACTCATACGGGAGAATTATCACGTGATGGCAACCGGCGCTGATATTCACCACCTCCTGGACATGAGATGGCCCTGAGTAAATTAGCGGTGTGGACACGTTAACCACAACAGCGTCATCACCAGGGTTCATGACGTAAAGTTTTCCTACAGGATAAATGTTGTTGACCACGGAGTTTTCCATCATAGAGAATATATATGTCTCAGCCCTGGTGGTCTGCCACAGGAGTACAGCTGAAACTGAGCACGTCAAAGTTATAAATTGAAATGACTTTCATTTTACTTACACGCATATTTGAAATTTAAATCAGAAACATCTGCTGATTTGATACGTACCCGCTACTATGGCCTGTAATGTCATTGCTATAATGTTATGGTGGTTCAACAAGCTGCATGCGCACACAGAGAAAAGGTGTAACTATGCTCATTAAGTAGAACTCACAACTGAAAACGTTCGGATGCTTGTTGCTTATATAATCTCTCCCCCCTGTATTTTTACCACTGTATGGCGTCCTTTTAAATCCTCATATTGTCTTTCGGATTATGTCAAAACATTCTCACCTGTTTGGTGTTTTACGCGAAATAATCATCAGTGTTGGGAGATGGAATCGATTGCGGAGCACACAAGGAGGCTTTCGGCAGATTATAGGGAGGAAATAAGTTCCTCTCGAATAAAACCAATGTATCCTCAACAGATTAAAGTAGTCTACGGCAAACGCAATTTATGTGAATTCAGACAAACTATACGCAACTCCGATTTCGTCAAGTGAGACATTGTCAATGAATAGCGGGACATCTGTTTTGAAGATCTATTGGAAGTTTGATGACAGTTATCGACCTTTGTTATGTTTATGAGTAGTAGTGTTCTATAGTTACTTTTATTCAGAGGTTTTAGCAAATGACATTTGTATTCAATTATTCACATTGGTCAAATGATGTAACGTTGGTCCAGTGAAAGTGTAACATCTTTTGTAATTTATTTTACTCGCAATGAACTGATCATAAAAGTGAAAACAACCAGATTCCTCATCAGCTCATCTGAAACATGAAGCCTCCCAACTAAGCATATACAAGCTTAGTTTGTGCCACTTAGGTGCACTCAACATGTTGACGTAGTAACACATTTTCGTATTTCACAGTTTAGTTAAATTAAGATTTAACGTTTTCATTCACCTGTTCATCCGTGACGAACATGAGCATGAAAAATGAAACTGACGTTCGTTTATAATCTATATGTATCTATTCATGCCCAGTAGAAGATTGTCCAGTCTGATATTAAGCCACATGTTCACAGAAAACCATGACCACGACAAACTTCAGTGGTCGGAGCTCTGTGGTTACTTTCGGCAATAACACAGCCATATATTTTTGAAATTGAGTATTAAGGGCATTAAGAAGTATATGTAGCATTTTGTTCAACTTAAACATGACATGGATCCCATATTATTGCGCTGCTGCTTTCTATACTGCTTTACCAACAGCAGTATACTGGTATTCAGTAAAACAATTTGAAGCCTAGCCTATTTATTGAGATTGTATGAGTAGTGGGGATTTACAACGAAGTCCATCAGACGTGTTCCATAATATGACTTTTGTTAATGATAGTTTATGAACCCAATTACAATCAGGACGCAGGAACGTACATCCTATTGTTGTTGATTCTGTCAGAGTTGTATCATTTCCATAGTTCCTCAGAAGGACGCAAAATACGATTAACCTATCCCAATTAGATATATAGTAAATCTTTCCGTTCTAGAAGATTGACAAGAGGATGATGATATTGGTTGGGAGGGGCGTGACCCCTGAAGCGAACATTAAGATGTTTGGGGAGTCAGGGATCCAACAGCTCCATCTCCAACCGCCCTGCCTCTCCATCCCACTTCCAAATCATCCACATCACGCCAAATATCCAATTAGCTTCCCGCTCACTCTGTCTCGGCCCGTCCGTCTGGATTTCTCCGACATCATCCGATATGCTACCAAGCACCGACTGGTTACTGTCCTAAAGGTCAACATTAACTAATACATATAAATATAACTCCTCTGCTATTTGCTATAAACAACTTTTTGAGGCCTGGGCTTTACTATTTGATGAATCGGTAGGTGATATACTAGATACATTTGTCCGCTCATTTAAGGATAAGGTTGATCTGCAGATATCACCAGATTTATACATAGAACATTTAACATAAACCACTAAGTGGGTAGGTAATATAGGATATTAATTATAAATGGGCAATTAAGAACGCCCTATTAATAAAATAAATGATTAATAGGTGATGTGTGACGCCGAACGTGGGGGAGTAATTGTGAGCACTTAGAGAGAGATTACCGCTGAATCAACCGTGCACATTGTAGCTGACCGCCCGGCTCCAGTCAATCAGTGTGTAATTATAGCCTATCTATGGGTGATAGCTAAAGTCAATGTAAACCCGGCCGCTTTCAATGTTTGCTTCTGTGATGGAACCTCTGGTGGTGATGAAACTTAATTAGCAGGTGCCATGAGAATCCACCAACATCGAGCAAAATTAAGCTACTGAACGAAAACCACCACCCATGCTCGTATGATAATTTATTGGTCATTTCTATGCAACAGGCGCTATGGGAATTATAGTACTAATAAGTCACTAGATTTTAACTGCGGTTTTTAGCTTTTTCGTACTTCTTCCCGTTTGCTCAGGACTTGGACTCCCGGAACATTTATCTATCTTTGCAGCAGCGTTATGATTTTAATAGTTTTTGACATCAACTATGTACAAGTGACACTTGAGTTCATACGTGCCAGGTTTCTAACTGAGAAAACATTTTAACTAGACTCCATTAGTCATGTCACCTATTCTCAGACTCAGCTGATGATATGTGACAGCAGGACATCTAAGTAAGTTACAAAATGGTAGTGGAGAGTCTCTTTCCTGCAGAATTCAGAAACACATAACATAATTAAAAGACACAAATTTTATACAGTAACTCTATAGACACATCGAAGGTTGTGTTTGTCATGGAGTTAGTTACCGCGAAAACGTGAACTACCGTTAACACCCCCGGATGGAAACTGGCCTATTTCCCAGTGTTCTGTGGTAGGTTAATATGGTAACAGTTAACTCCCGGCAAAGCTAAACGTTTCTCATGACACCTATTAATCTTTGCCCACATACTTCGCATGTGTTATGATCATGTTTAGTTTTTCAAGTCAGAAATTTTAAAAGTTAATAAAAAGGGTGTCACCTTTCGCCGCGGTCGGTGCCCTCCTCGGCAATAATCGGCTACACGATTCCCACTAACCGAGCTACACGCGTAGATGACACTCTGGCAGCGGTCCCGGATTCCCCGGCGTACCCCCCACCCCCGCGACACCGTCCCGACCCCCGCCACCCCACCGAGCCTGTCTGCAAAGGTAATCAAAATTCAATATTCCCGTAAAATGATCGTTTGATTTATGAGCTTTTGAGAAACGCAATATTACGCGCGGATGTGTTTTAGCGGTGGGTTATTGATGCTGCGAGAACTAATGGTTATTTTGTGGAGCTCATCTGCTCGCCCGCTACTCATCAAACGTCAATCGCGGTGAAATCTGTATGTACATGTATTGCTCCCCTCCCTCGCGTCCCCCTACTTGTTGATTCATTAATTCTCGCGAGATCACGCGGCGATGAGCGGATATTGCGGCAGTAATTGATTCTAGCGCGTGCGGGAGAAATGGTTTTACTGTCACATGACAGGTGCGGCCGGGAGGAGCCGGCTGCCATGGAAATCGCACCAGAATGCCGAATATTGTTGATAGTTTGTTAGCGATTCGGCTGGTGACACGGTCTGCAGATATTAATTTCCGCACACAGCTTTGATCAAAAGTAACTTTTTTCACAATCATCACCGATTCAGTTGGGTTTACATCTCGTCATCTCCATGGCCGAGGAAAATTACCACACAGATATGATAAGTTCTATAAAATGGTTCACCTCTATGTGTTTTAATGTGGTGAGTCATGTCGGGTGTCACTTATAAACGATGTGCCCTGGAAAAGTGTGCACGATTCTCTTTGCACTTTTATAATTACTTCACTTGTGATTTATCAAAATTTGAAGTGATGACCTAAATTTCGGTTGACCTACATGAACACGCTCTCATTTCCGCCACTATCCCGCTCGAGCCAACTACGTTTGGATCTATATGCTCGATGAAAGGCAAGTCTTTATGGTCTCATACAGCGATGCATCGATTACTGTCACCGAAAGTGCTATTAGTCAAATAGCAGAAAGGTAATAGACTTTCTCAGCGGCGCCGAAAAGACAAGACTCGCCTGAGCAATCGGCATTTATAGGAAAAGGAAGCGATCGCTCGGGCGACTGTTGACAAAGGCGCTCGGTTAGTATGATGGGTGTTTAGCAAAGCCATCCATAATCATCCCCGAGCATTTCCGAACGTTTTCTTCGTCCTGCTCCCGCCATAAATCCTCACCAACCTGACGACAATTTGTCCCTGATGGCTTTCACCAATCAGCGTCAGTGTCGGCGAGGTGGCGATGATAAACTCTATCGGCTTTAGTTGGGAGATGCCCGCCACTAATGGTGTGCTTAAGTTATGATCTGATGATATTTTACCGCTGGCGAGAGACAATAAAGAACTTGGAGACACGTTTTTTGTGTCTCCGCTTATATGGTTTTTGATAATTATGGCCCGGCCGCGGTGCGCCCTTTCTCGTCTGAGTGGAAATACGAGATGGCTGACAGGGAGACGAACGCTCTCCGCGCACTTCCGGTTATAATGGCGTTCTAAGAAGGATCATCAGTTAATGAAACTCTGTTCGTAATGGTTGAATTTTTCTACCCGCAAAGTATCATCTCTAATACCTTTGCACTTGCCATGTCGCAAAACCTTTCATTTTCCAGCCTGGTGAAAGATAAAATGCTCAAGCGTTTCTTGAGTACCGGTACATCAGCCAGTGCACAACCATGTCAAATCTCTGATAGGTTTTAATGGTTGTCGGTGTGGTGACCGGTAGAAAACCTGGCCAGGGCTAAGATTGCTAGGGGCTGATAGGTAGCTGCTTTTATTTCAAGGTAGGAGCGGCGTGATGTGGGGAAGACCAGAGGAATCGGCGGCATGATGCCCTGCCGTTGTCAGACGGGTTGTTGCTGCTTTGTGCCGCTGGCTCTCGGGGACGGTTACATGCGTTTGTCACGATCTGGCGGATAACAATCTACCTGCCTCCTATCACCGCTAATTGTTCGGGTAAAACGAGCTCGGCCTGGGAAAAGGCAGCTAGAATGCCGCAGCTATCGAGTGATACAAAGGGGCGGGCATGTTTTCTGTTTTATAATCACAAGACAATCTCCCGGCGAAATCTGCCATAGTTACAGCTCGACTCCTGCTGATGTGAGCTTTAGTTTTGATCATAGCCTGTTTGTGACCGTGCAGTTAGGTATTATCGCCGTTTTAGGCACGCGCCCGCTGATCATTAAGGTCGTACTTTCATTAATGGCCGCTTTAAGTCGACAGAAGCGCACACGCACCGTTCGTTTTACTCCTCTTTATCGGAGTTTATGAGGCATTTGAGGTACAATCAAAGACGGACGTCATTGGCCATAATTAAACATGGCCGACCCGGGAGGGGGAGCAGCGCACCATGTGGAAGCCCCTCGTAAACCTTAGCGAGATGTAACGCTACGTTTTAATGTCGTAACGTCTCCCTTTACAAACAGCTCCTATCAACCAAAGCTGCTCCCCTTCTACTTATCGTCCGTCTCACCTTATTTATAGCCTCATATTTTGTTAAAAAAGCCATAAGCGGGCAATCAATGTCTGCCAGCTCAATTAAAATATTAATTGTGCGCATAAGAAAAGGTTTCATAAGATAAGGCTCGGTGAAAGGTTGTTGGCTGTAATCTACGGGATCGCGTCCGAGCCGACAGGAAGTGTAACTAAAACCAGTAGTATTTGTCGTCTGATTTCACATGGCGCCGACTGGAAGGCATTACTCAAAGCATTCTTTATCTAAATGTAGCGTAAATTGTCGACCTAACAAAAGCAAACAACTTTGGGCTGAGATTAAGGGAACGAATTGTCACCATTTTATGTTTGTCTTGTTTCGGATCACGGAGCGTCCTGACATATCAGCTCTGTTAGCCTTGGCATACTTTCAGAGAATCGATTCATTATTACGACGCCACTTAAACTAGTACAACATCACACAAAAGCACATAAACATTTAGTTTTGAGACGACCACACGTACTACGTGATTAAGTATTGTACGAATAATGTAAATTCCTGCATGCGGTAGCTGATAACTTAGTTTCTCAGAAATGTCATCACTTAGTTGCTATATTAAAGCCAGCAAAACTTGGGACTTGCGCAATGGCCGTCCGGATCTGTTAACAATTCCTCAATTTGTTACACGATAGAGACACATGACACTGTTGGAAAGATCTATGATACTTTTGTACCATCGTTTAAAGTTTTCTCCGCTTGAGGCGCATTGATCTCATCTTTAGACGCGATATTGTTTGTGTCATCGATTCTTTTATAGGTAAAGAATGAAGTTGCAGTCTCTCATGTGTTCGTGTTTTAGGTGAAAAACTTTTGTAAAATCAAAGTCAATTACACACGATCCAGGCATTATCATATTTGAAATGAAATTTAGCTTCTCCTAGTCTATAGAACCATGCAAGAGAAAGAACCGCTAATTACCGACCATCAGGTTTTCTGCGGTAGGTCGATTATCGCATTAGTTAAGAAAAGGTGAGGAAATGTATTTTAAAGACGGCTCAATAGCGCCCACAACGTTTATGTACTTAGTGTCTTGTGTCAGAAACGATCATTTGGTCTGTCACTTTTGATACTAAATCTTTTCTATGGACTTAGTCAATTGCAGAAACTTTTCACACGAGGCCAACTTTATGCAACTTGACAAACAACATCTGCTAAAGGACATTTTTATCTTAGTTTAATTCTAGTCCCATAAGTAGTAATTAAACGGGCTTTAGATCAGAGTCGGTATGGCTTTAGCATTTATCACCAAACCGATATTGGGTCATCCAACACGTGTGATATCTAACCGACAGTACTCTGGCCATGCTGTACAGCTATAAATCTGACATTACCTACCACCAGTAATCTTTATTCACACTCCCCTCTCCATTGTTGAAAGAGACAAGGCCATTATGATAACTACTGAAGTCCATCGAACGTGCTGAAGGGGGCAACAGCTCGCCATTTACAGGCTGTTAGTGCCTCTCGAGAGGTGCCTAACTATTACTATAGGGCACTTGCCGCTCGGGTATCATTAATAAGGAGGGCGATCTGCCAGTGTATTGTAAATAACCGGCTGGGAGTGTGTGCACAGGTGTAGGGGGGTGCCCCCGTCACTCGGACAGAGTAATAGCCCTAACCCCCGAGTCCGGCAAGAGTTACGAGCCCCCGACAACACCGTCCATCACTCGGCGGGGCTATGCTTGATGGATTAATAACAATTTCCTGGTGGTTGTAAAGCGTTCTGTCAATGGAGTCAGGGGGAAGCATTAAGTAATGATCTATGCATCCATAACAAGGGGGCTTGCCCGCCGGGGGAGGCAGGGTGCGGGTGGCCAGCAACTATGCAGATGACATTCTCCCTGACAAGAGATGACCGGCGCGGGCTTTGTTATCCGCAGACAGGCGCAGACCTCAGAAATTCATCCTGATTTTAATATCAAAACAGGAATGATTAAGCGAATGGAGAAATTATTTAGCAGATATCCAGGTCAATTGACGCATCCTTTTAATTATATTAGATTACCATGACATGCGGTGATGCGCGAATGCTTTTGTTACTTGACCTACTTATTATTCTGTGAATTGCCGGATTTAAACGATCGCGTGATGTGTATTTGTGCGCAGTTCGAAGTAAGAATGGGCTATGATTAGAACTCTTCAGGAAGCTTATGCGACTAAGCTATGTAATTATCTTCCTGCGCATCCACGCTCGTTCAGACTCATATTGAAATATCAGTTAATAAACATCATTCTACGACATACCGCTCGGAGCAATTACTGCGAAAGTATTGCCCGGGTCAGAGCCGAGTCCCGCTCGTGCTAAACACTAAACGCTGATATTGCAATACAGGCGACTTCATAAAGCTCGGGCACTCTATCAGCCATGTTTCGGTGACATAAAACTGTGATATCATCCGGTGCCGCTTGCCACCTTCGCCCTCGTCTGCTCGCTCCCGGAGCAGGCGACTCTGTAACTTCATGAGCACTACTCGTAAAACTGCGGCGAGTGTCGCCCCTTGTACGGCTCGGAGCTGGCACCGCGAGCCTGACGACATACCGCACGAGTCAGCCATACCCCGGCAGCAGCAGTATCGCACCTCCTCGGCTGTCGGCATGAATACCCTGTCAACTGGCGCTTTATTAGAAATCGATACCATCGGGGCTTTCACAAAGCATCATACCGAGCCGGCGCGTGCCCAAATTGCTTGCTCTTATACCCATTTTCTCACCCGCTCCCCATCACCGTGCTAATAAGTTCCATTTTTGGCGGACGCTCGCAGAAAACTGCGTATTAACCGCAAAGCCGCGAAAGAACCTGGGGACTTTGTCACAATTAGTTAAATTACTCAGAAGAGCCGCTTGGAGGGGTGATAAAGATGCTGTAGAGTTTGCTTGTTGCACTATTAGAACGCGACCTGCGGCAAGAATGCCTTCTGCCGTCTGGTAATGGCCGTGGCCAGCCTTCAATGGCGGTCGTCTGAACTCGACCGACTCGGGGCGTCAGCGATTGATGGCCGAACGATCTCGTAAATATGTGCCGCGTGAAAGGTTTTGTTGTCAGCCGACGACTTTTAGCCTCCATCGGGAAATATTTGGTGGAAAAGTCGACGTGCACCCCAAACGAGTCAATCGCATGCAACCTATCGCCGCAATTTGGAGTGGCTACAAAACAAGCGCCGATAAATTCTAACAATCAATTAAACTTACCACAATAGGTAATGCTTAGACAAAGACTATTGATTTGTTCTTTTGGCCGTAATCTTACACATTGCTTCCAACCGGGTCGACAAAGGCAGGAGCAATTAAGCAAGGTCACCTTTAGAGCGGCATTGATTCAAAACAGAACTATTATAACAGTGGCAGCTCATTAATCTGACTTTTACAACACCAAGCAACTCGGGTGATTAAACCTTTCAAAAAATGTACGCTGCTTCAGTCGCTTATCGCCACCATCAATTTATGATCAGGCGGTTCGTTGTTAATCATGCCACTGACTTTCACTAGTCGATACACGCCTAAAGCCACGCGGCTATATAAAAGTTTTAGTTAGGGCTTTCATGCCGTGCGTTACACAATAGCAAACTTCGTGTCGTGTCGGCGGTAATGAGCATCTACCTGAAAGTGCTTGATCTTTACCTGCATTGATATGCTATGTATCCTGTTTGATTAGTTTAGAGGAGCACGGGAGCTCGGATAGGACACGCTCATATTAATCATATCAAGGATAATTTATAGGTTTTGTTCTCTTTGTGCCATCTTTGCCTCGCTTAACACTCAAGGGTTGCCAGGCAGCGGCGATTGTGATGAGATAAAGAACTTGGATAGCGGGGTGGAGAAGATTCACCTGCGATTGCAGAAAAGCTGTCACTAAACGCGCGTGTTGTGTGCCGAGTTAGCCAGGTAAATGTCGTCTGCCTGTGATCTCAATCATCCTACCAGTCGACTGCTTGCCAACGCTAGATCCAGACACGTTCGCCGATAATTAACGCCAATTTGATGTAAGATGAGTCGTGTTTGAAGTTCCTATTAATAAATTACGTTGCGCAGTTGTGATTTTTGTCAAATGCTGGCCAAGTTATTGGCGCGTTTGTAAATGGGATGATCAGTTGCTTCTGAATTGTAACATAACACCTTGTTGACTCCAGGATTCTATCATACAAATATATGTAGATCAATATCACTTAATTCAATCGCAAAATAACATGAAAATGAAGCACATCTGACCAACCTCATTCGAAAATATTGAATGAACATATTAGAGGTGATGTGAAGGCTCATTATTTGTAAAGGTGACCTAAAGGCTCATTATGTGAAACAAACAATCAATATCAGCCAGACAGATTCAGCGTACATGGCATATATTCATCATTAATTTACCATTTCAATAAACAGAGCTTATAGGAACAGAGTTGATTAGTTCACACGGCTTTCGATGAAAACATTAGGCAGGCTGGGTCAAACTTTTTTATGGAAATCCCATCCGAATTGAAAACTCCTAAACAAGTTACCAAGGACAAAGCAACGCGCTGCCCCTCGCCCTTTGTTCAGTGACCCCCCTTGTTCACACGTAATAAGATGACCCGTCAACAGTATGACCATAGTCATTAGATGGAGAAAACATGTAGATGTGATCACTAGTTTTCCGCATAATCGCCGTTTAGTTATCAAAGACGCCATAAGCAAGGTCTATGAGCAGATAAAGGTATACTAGTCTGCAAAGTACAGCGCTTTCTCCACAAGTGTTTCAGTTGAATAAGCAATGATGGCTGATTGCCACTAAGTGGGGAGGGCTGAGTCTTTGCCTGATTGGGCAGAGTCTTTTCTAGAGGTGAAATCACCCGTCTAAAGGGTGACTGATATGCTCAAATTGCTCGACAACTCAGCTCACTTCGTGCCCTTCACACGAGCAGAATTGCTCAAATATCGCCTAGGCACGCTCGTCGAGCCGGGTTTCACCAGATTCGCCATCTCATTTGCTTTCCGTCTCACGCGAGCAAGCAAAACGGGCTCTGCATAGAAATAATCAGTTCATTAGCAATCAAAGAAAGCCGACCAATTTAAGCGGCGTTTCTCAGCTCACGGCTCATTTGCGGCGATCTCTGTGATGGCGAAGCCGCTCCGGCTCGGGCCCGTGGCGGCAAGCCTGATTAACCAGCGCGGCAGGGGAAAGATGTCACGTAAAGATCGCTTTAATTGAGCGCCCCGACCACCGGCTTTGTCTTGAGCAATCAGAGCGAGGACAGGAGCGGGGTGGAGAGAGGCTCGGGGACTGGGAAGATGAGCAGCCAGCTGAGTTGACTAAGGAGGATCTACGACCTCATTGTCGGCACTCGATCGCTCGACAAATGCCACTCGTTTATTCCATTACATTTTCGTGACCATTTCATCTGTGCGCTAAGCTATGCGTTGACTGAATTACAATAAAGTTCATGCAATATATACACTATTTTGGAATATT
Organism: Armandia brevis; assembly: GCA_035585475.1. Classification (NCBI taxonomy): domain Eukaryota; kingdom Metazoa; phylum Annelida; class Polychaeta; family Opheliidae; genus Armandia; species Armandia brevis. Next base: position 5,685 of record JAXGGS010561025.1, on the reverse strand, counting down.
ATATGGCGATAAGGTTGTCAAATGTAACTTAACCGGACCACGCTATCTGAACTTTTGCCACGATTTGTTTGATAATTTGTTAATTGAGTCATTGTGTATTCATGAATTTCATTCAAACATTCGTGAAGGAAGTTTTTTATAAGTGGGCCACCATTGTGTGCCTACTTTACCATTGTCTTGAATTATTATCTATTTACATATACCCCTTTGGACTATTTCTAAAACATGCATACGCAAATGACAAAGACTTATTTTGAAATAAGTCGTGATCGATAGTACTAGTTTTACGGTTTTAATTTTCCAATTAATGGACATTGTCCTAAATGGAATTGGTGTGGGTTGATTGAAACTTCGCTTTGGGTCACATTTCATCAACTCAATTGTCTCAATTGCATATCGATTGTTTCAAATGGTAAAATAAAAATAATTAATCGTGATACGATGGGATAATGTATTACTTGTTAAGAGCAACCTGTCATAAAATAAGTTTAATAAATACATATGAATAGTACACGTGATGATTTCCACACATGTCGAGTTGACAGTGCACATCCACATGTCACACCGACAGTTATCACATATCTGTTTTTTAGTGACATGTGTTTATAAGGTACTCATGTGATGAGTCGAAACTCGAGCCTTCATCTAATCGCTTCACAAATCTAAATGGATAGCGCGACTCCTAAAGATTAACGTTTGTCGAGAGAAAAAAAAGGTACGAAAACAGTGGCCTATTTGAACAGATAATCCCATGTATGATTAGTTTCAAAAGTCGAACGCTACCATGAAAGCCCATTTAGTGAACACTTACTGATGAATAAAAACTTCTCAAATGTCATTGAGATATAAAACATGTCCTAAACACATGTAAGTGTTTTGTTTCACCGCGATGAGTGATGTGCACGCAGACCGTTTACATGCGATTTTCTCAATCATCAAGGTGATTTTGTCATACGCGTGTGTTGACATACTGTTTTCACACTTGTCAGCCCAAATTTACTGTCACAGCATGTCACGTCCTTGGTCATATAGATGTCTTATAGCTTATTTGATTGATTGTCAATACCATATTCGATATAATGTAAAAACGAGTTTGTCTTTTGAATCGCATGTATATAGATGAAACTTAACTCTGCATGACTATACATTAATTAGTAATGCTATTACAGTGATTTATACGTAGTGTAAGGCACGTAAGCCAGAATGATTTTACATGCGCTATTTTCTGTGCTATATTCTATTATAAATAATTTGATCTCAAAGGCACACTTGAATCTCCATGTCACTA